>JAJOOR010012711.1:0-44209 GCA_036250505.1 Solanum acaule
CTTTACTAGTTTCATAGTTTAAGGTATAAAGTAACTTCTTCTTGTGATATCTTTGGTTTCTTTTTGGTATTCTTTAGAAGGTGATTAGTTTCTACATACTAATTATTGTCTTTAGTTACTCATAAAGCGGTCAAGATCTGAATCTATTGTTTTGATTCATTTTCTCAAGTAAAGGCGTTAGATTTCTTCCATAAATCTATACGTTGTTACTTGGATCTTTTCAAGGCCTTAGAACATCTAATCCTTGAAAATTCGTGGATCTTTCCTTCGAATTTTCCATATCTTTAGTTAGTTTTTTTTGTTTCTTTTCTTTCTGCTTCCGCATTCTAATATTGAATTCTCTATTTGTGATCTCCTTTAACCTTGTTGTTATCATATTCTGCCTAAACTTTTGAAACTCCTAAGGACTTAACCGCGTGACTCAGATTTTTTTCATTCGAGGACGAATGTTTCTAAGGGGGAAGGATGTAACACCCTGACTTTTTAAAATGTCAAAATTAACTCGTATCTTCGTGGAAAGACAAGAAGGGTGGGTAATAAATTAATAATGATATTGTAGGTCATATTTTAAGTGTTCAAGGGTTGTATTTCATGTTTTGAAGTTAGGTAAATGGCAAAATAAAAGTTGTCGAAAGTTATCGTAAGTTCCTTTTAAAGATTTCTCTGAAATTTGGATCAAATATCTTGGACGTTTTCTCCCAATATATAAAGAGTTAGAAGTCCTATCACCCATTAAATTGAAGGCCTACCAGTCTAGGTTTCAATGCACAAAACCCCGTATCCAACCAACATCGGAGTAAACAGTTATGAGGGTTTTACTACGAACAGCTGGGGCAGAATTCGGGTCAGGTAAAAAATGTGGTATGTCAGCTTACTCAACATTTTACACCATGAAAACATTTATTTTCACTTCCAAACTAGAGAGAAAAGTTAAGAGAGGGTTCCTATGGAGTTATTGCATGATGAAGGTTAGTTTTTGACGATTTCTACCATTAAACATTGCCCCCGTGCCTAGAAACATGATCTCTACACTTGACAATCATTTTTCCCTTCTATTAGCTGCGTTTGGAGCTGGTTTTGAAGATATAAATTTGTAGTTATTGGTGTTTCTTCAAGGTTTAAACTTGGTTAATTAAGGAAATCATCTCGAGACTCTTTTATGATTGTTTTTATGAATTTCTATAGACATTTCGATCAGTTGGAGCAATATGGCAAATATGCCGATTTAAGATTAATTATGAACTGCTTATAGGTGCATACCAGCTGTGTATATATAGTGTTTGTGAAGCTTAGAACATAAGGAACAACTTTCGTGAAGGAACTACGGTCTTTTGAGCGTTCATTGGAAAGGTCTGTTAAGGCTATTCCCTTCGTTCGACATGTTTCCTTAGAGGTAGTTAATGTTAGTGATCTTGTAGATGTAATTGTGAGTGGTTGGCTGATTCAGTGGTTATAAACCCTCATTTTAGGGACTTATAATCTGTTAAGAACGACCCTAAGTTAGGAACGACTTGGAGATTATTCATATATATTGTTTATTGCTAAATTGCTCGCCTTTAGCCTATTTAATTGTTTGTCGTCGCCCTTGGGGCTATTGTGGTTAGTTATTGAATGATGAATTTCCTATAGGGGCTATGATGTTGTGTAATAGGATTATGTTATTTCCACAGAGGGCTATGTGTTGCTCACGGGTCTATATTGATGCCAAAGAGTGTTATGTGTTGCCTATGGGGATTTTTTGACACCAAAGAGGGCTATATGCTGCCTACAGGGCTATGTTGATGCAAAAGAGGGCTATATGCAGCCCACAGATCTACGATGTTGCCTAAGAGGGTTATGTGCTGCCTACGGGGATATATCATTGCCAAAATGGACTATGTGGCTTCCTTCAAAGATACGGGGCTACCGATAGGGGTATGTAGATTGATTTGGCACCTTCTAGGCTTATGTGGGCCTAGGTAGGTGGTATGTGGTTTGTACCTGCCGAGCTTATGTGGGCTTGTTTAGGTTGATGTTTGATCATTTTTGAATATTTTTGATTCAGTAGCGGGTTAGCATGCTTATCTAAAATTTTGATTTCCTTGCGTGATTTGCTTTGGTATATTATGATACTTGCTCACTTAGTCTATAGCCTTTCATACTCTATACATTAATTTATAGTGACGCCCCATTGCCTTGGGGGCGCTGCATTCATGCATGCAGGTACCGACAGATGACCCAGTAGACCTCCTCAGCAGCATGATTGACTTCTTTTCGATTGGCTAGCCCCTTTCCTTCGAAGCTGCCAGAGTTGGGAGGTTTGTTACCTTTTGTTGTGTATATCTTTATGGGTAGGCTGGGGCCTTGTCCCGCCAATCTTTACTACTCCTAGAGGCTTGCAGACTATTGTGTGGGGTGTATAGCTACGTTATGGCCATACTGGCCTAGTTTGTTGGTTTGCTGAAGCTTGTGAGTTGTTTGATGTATTGTCTTGATATACACGTGCTTTCAGTTTTGGTATAGATATCATAGTGGCCTCGACGGCCCAATCAGGACTTATGTGCTGGTTGGCTATTTATTTATATGATCTCCTGGGAGTAGCTGCTTCTTTTATAGATCAGTTGACAGGGGCCTTGCCGGCCAAGTGCTTAGTTTTAAGCCGAGATTTACTTGTTTGTTTTCTTGATTGCATGTGGCTGCCATGCGCTAGTAGCAAATGATTCAGCATGGTCGGCTCGGGCCTGAGTTTTGGCATTAGGAGCCAGTTACACCCCTCGAGTTTGGGGCGTGACATAGAGCCAAACGTACAAGAAAATGTTGATCATCTATCTGAAAAACAACCTCATCGAGAGATGGATAAGTTTGAACGACTAATGAAGGAGGCAAATGAAGAATTATATCCCGGTTCAAGAAGTTTAGAAAATTATCCTTTTTGTTGCATATCTACCGTACAAAATGCATGTTCAAATAAATCCTTTAATTCATTGGTTAGACTACTGAAGGACGCACTACCTGAAGGATATTAATTGCCTTCTTCTTTCTATGAGACCATAAAGATAATTGAAGGTATGGGCTTAAAGTATGAAAAGATTCATGCTTGTCTTAATGATTGTATACTTTTTAGGAAAGAAGTTGCCCATAAAGATGTTAATGAATGCAAAATTTGTGGAGCTTCTAGGTGGAAAAACAATGCTAAAAAAATTACAGCCAAGGTCCTAAGGTATTTTCCTTTAAAACCAAGGTTGCAAAGATTATTTATGTCTTCAATAGTTTCTAAAGCAATGAGATGGAATCATGAAGAGCACAACAAATATGGAGTACTACGACATCCTGCAGATTCTGAAGCTTGGAAAAGTTTTGATAGGAAGTATCCAGAATTTGCCAAAGATCCTTGCAATGTACGTCTAGGATTAGCTTCTGATGGGTTTAATCCATTTGGCACAATGCGAACAGTTCATAGTACCTGATCACTGATTTTAATGCCATATAATCTTCCACCATTGATGTCCATGAAGCAAGAGTTCTTCATTCTGTCTTTGCTGATACCTGGACCAAAAGCTCCTGGAAATAATAATGAAGTCTTTTTGTAGCCTTTAATACAAGGGTTAAATGAATTATGGGATGTTGGGATAGAAACATATGATACCTCTACTAAGGAGATGTTTCAGATGCAAGCTGCTCTCATGTAGACTATAAATGATTTTCCAGCATATGGTACTCTTTCTGGATGGAGCATTTCTGGTCAGTTTACATGTCCTTCTTGCTACATAAATACTCATTATAGAAGACTCACATATCGTAAGAATTTTTGTTTCATGGGTCATCGACGTTTCTTGAGTTTTGACCACGATTATCGAAATGATGCTAAATCATTTGATGGAACTAAAGAAACAAGGCTACACCCTGTACAATATCTGGTTCACAAGTGTTGAATCAAATAAAAGATATAAAGTTTACTCTTCGCAAATCGAGTGAAGGGGTAAGTGGGGTGATGAATAACACATGGAAAAAGAGAAGCATTTTTTTAATCTTCCTTACTGGGAGTATAACTTGGTGCGCCATAATCTTGATGTGTTGCATATAGAAAAAAATGTGTGTGACAACATAATTTATACACTATTGGGCATTGATAAAAATCTAAAGGCAACTTACGTGATCGATTGGATTTGAAGGATATGAAAATAAGACCACGCTTATGGCCTCAATATCGAGCTAGTCGGAGGACATATATTTCTCCTACTTATTTCACAATGTCTTTGAAGGAGAAAGAGTTGTTTTATAATGTTTTGGAAAGCGTCAAGTTTCCACATGGCTATTCATCTAATATGCACGTTGGATTCGAAAACAAAAGCTATATGGACTAAAAACTCATGACTGTCATGTTATAATGCAATAGCTTCTTCCTATTTGCCATACGAAGATCAACAGATAAAAGAATCAGTTCCGTTTTAATTGAACTATGCACATTCTTTCGTGTTTTATGTAGCAAAGTGTTAAAACTAGATGAGTTAAAGTTACTTGAAAAAAGAGTTCCAGAAGTATTTTCAACTATGGAGAAGCTCTTTCCCCCTGCATTCTTTACTATAATGGTACACTTGGTTACTCCCTTAGCAACATAGGCTAAATTTGCGGGGCCAGTACATTATCGTTAAATGTATCCAATTGAGAGGTACATAAAATATCATTGAATCTTCACTGTAGTTTCTTAGTTCATAAGTATTATAATTTCAAAATAATAATATTACCTAATTCTATAGGTACTTGGGTACTTTAAAATCATATGTTCGTAATCGTGCATGCCTAGAAGGTTCAATAGCAGAAGCATACATAGTGAATGAGTGTTTGACATTTTGTTCACGATATTTGGAGGGTGGAGATTCAAGGTCTTATTGTTCTAAAATATGTGATGATCAAATTGAGCATGATACTAGTAAAGAAAAATGTCTTTTTCCTACTGTTGGGGGGTCAGATGGTGGAATAGATGTATTTAAGTTGGATAAGAAAACGTGGTTACAAGCACATAAACATGTGTTACTCAATTGTGAGTCAAAGGTGGTTGAAAATTATAAAAAGTAAGTTTTATATCTATCTATCTATCCATCTATCTATATAAAAGTGTTATTTGATAACAAATTGATAGATATGAGTTATGTGAATAGTGAACATATTGCTGAAATAAAAGATCACATCGTAAGCTTCGTTTGAAATAGCATCAAGTTGACTGTCTGCATTTTGATACATTTCCAGAGTGGTTCAAGGAAAAAGTAAGTAGTAGGTCTAAGTCATTGGTCAAGCTAAATTCTTGTCCTTGTACTTATATTGTATTTATAATTGTATCTTTAAATTTTGTTAGGTAAATATGAGTTAGAGGCTACATCTAACATCATAAAGGATGTTAGAGTCCTCGCACAAGGGCCGTCTTTTACTGCAAGAAGATTCAATGCATTCAATGTAAATAATGGATATCGATATGAACTAAACTAAGTGAAGAGTTCAATGAGACACAAAATAGTGGTGTTATGGTTGTTTCAAAGACCAAAAGTTATGCAAGTACAAGTTACAATGCTCCAAAGTCAGCAAATATTACATATTATGGTAGATTGAATGATATTGTGGAGTTAAACTATTATGAAGAATTTAAGGTTGTCTTATTTAAGTGTGATTGGGTTGATTTAACCAAAGGTTGAGGAGTTAAGGATGATGAATTGGGTTTTACACTTGTGAATTTCTCACGCTTGGCAGACACTGGCAATCAAGAACGTCATGAGCCTTTTATTTTTGCAGAACAAGCTCAACAAGTAATATTTATTCAAGATCCTGTTGATCATGAATGGTTTTCCCCCCGATTAATTAAACCTCTAGACATTTTTGATATGGGAGATGAAAATAGTATGCAATTTGAGTCATCAATGCAAAGTGATCTCACTGACTTGTCTCTCTTAGAAACCGTTTGTGTTCCAGAGTATGAGTGTGATGATTGGGTAAGAATTGGTGTCGATGGGATAGTAATTGAAACAGACTTACATTCTAAAGCTTCTACTAGTCATGGTGAAGCTAATGCTGAGGGAGGAAATGACATTGAGAATGAAAGTGATTCTTAATAAGATAGGTGGTACTTATAAAATAAGCTTTTTGCAGGTTTATTGAAGAACTTCTACGTATTTGTTTAATTAAAATTTCAATAAAATATCTTTGTTGCCTTATATTTAGAACATTTTATAGAAGATACTTGTTAGTCAACTATGGATTTTCCATGTCTGAATTGGTTGATTTTTGAACATTACAGTGCATTCTCTATGCTCGTCTTTGCTTATATTTTACTAATTGTAGCTCTTGGATTGTGATATGATAAGGTGCTCTTATCACTGGATGACTATTTTTCTAGTACACCAACTTTTCTTATAATTAGAATTAGTTTTGTCGCTAAGCTTCGTGTGCACAAATCACTATTTATGTGTTTTTCATAGTTTGAGGAGATGTAGCTTCCTCTTGTTTTTCATGTGACATGTAATATATGTTTGAGTTAATCTGAACCTAGTGCTGCTAGATTATGACTTCACTAAACAGAAGGAACTATACAAACTAGAGGTCGCAACAGATTAGTTATTGAACAACACGATGAAGCTTTGCGACATTATATTGAGCAGCTGAGTGATGATCAAGATAACTCTGCATCCCAACCTTATCTTGAGAAATTGATAGATAATCAGAACAACTCTGTAGACTAAGCACGTGATGGTGAAGCTAATGAGTTGAATAGTTCTGTTGGTGGAATTGTGGTTCAACCTACTGATGAATCAAGTAATACTCTTGTTCCTTCTGATGAATCAGGTAATACTATTTTTACTCTATATTGTTTTAAGATCTTAGTTGCTAGGTGTGTGTGGTTGAATTATAGATCTACCCAATTCCCATGTTGTCATGCCGCTGTATTTTCTTCTAATCAACTTATGTCTGCTCACTTTTGTTTTTACCCTTTTTTCTACTTCTTGTTCCTTCTGATGAATCACTTATTGGAAACAAGCTTATTCTCCTCCTTGTTGCCCATTGAACAGGGGGTACATATGAAATGTTTTTCTGCTAGGTACCTTAGCGACAAGAAAGCCTCGTGGTCCTACTTTACTATTTTTTTAAGATTTTAGTTGCTAGGTGTGTGTGGTTGAATTATCGATCTGCCCAGTTCCCATGCTGTCATGCTGCTGTATTTTCTTCTGATCAAGTTGTGCCTGCTCACTTTTGTTTTTACCCTTGTTTCTCTAAAGCTGTGTATCTTCCTGTGATAGTAGGAGTAGCTAGGTGTATGGGGGCTTCATTTTTTGACTAATCACTCCTTAAATGAGCAACAATAGTCTGAACAACTGTATAAGGAATTTTCTGGTATCAACTCATTTTTGGCATTGTGATGATACACAGGGGAAAACACAAGAAGATACACATCTTTAGAGAGCACCACAAATTTCACTCACTTCAAAAACACCATTTGATATCTCCAGAATTGAAACATCAAAAGTTCCACCACCTAGATCAAAAACAGCAACAAGACCTTCTTTGTTGTTCATACCATACGATAGCGCAACTGCAGTGGGCTCATTAATAATCCTTTGCACATCAAGACCTGCAATTCGGCCATCATCCTCTTTTGGCTGCCTTTGAGCATCATTGAAATAAGTTGGAACATTAACCACAACTTTACTAATAGATTTCCCTAGGTAGGCTTCTGCAGTTTCCTTCATCTTTGTTAGAATAAATGCTCCAATTTGTCTTGGAGAATATTGTTGTCCATTTGCTTCAAGCCAAGCATCTCCATTTGAGCCTCTCACAATCTTGTAAGGAACCATTTTCATCTCCTTTAGCATATGAGGATTGTTAGATCATCTACCAATTATACGCTTGGTCCCGGAAAGTGTGTTTGCAGGATTGGTCACTTGTAAGGAACCTCTCACAGTCTTGTAAGGAACCATCCTCATATTCTTTTCTGTTTTCCACCTATTGGAAACAAGCTTCTTTCCCTGAATAAAAGAATTGCCAGCCTTGGTATGTTCCCCATTTGCATTCACTGAACACACAGATTCATGACACATACCTGTAGTCTCTACTAAATTAAACCTACCCTTTTTGCAATCTTAAGTTACCAGATAAACAGGTCCATAAGATTGAACATCAGGAGTACTATTCTTAACCTTGTTAATACAGGAGTACCTGGCCCGCTGATCCCTGGAAACTCTGCCTCTACCATTTGAAAGAACAGGGGATGGGAAACAACATTCTTCTCCTCCTTGCTGCCCATTGATCCAAAAAATGTTGAATCACTTATTGGAAACAAGCTTCTTTTCCTCCTTGCGGCCCATTGAACAGGGGGTGGTACATATGAACATGTTGATATATTTGCTAAATATAGAACATGTTGAGCTTTATTGTGTGCCAGAAAGATGCCTTCCTTTCTAGTTTCTATTTATCTGATCAAAGCAGCAACAACAACAACTAAATAAACCTTGATCCAAAGTTAGTTGGAGTCGACTATTAATCATCATTATACTTTTCGTTCCATTTAGACTCGTCTCGTTCCAATATCCGAGAAAGTAGGTTCTCAAATCTTAGAAGTTCTATATATTTTCTACTTCAGGGGGTACATATTGGCATTCTGATTGGTCTAGTCTCTTATTGGCTTTCTGATAAAGCGAAGGTATTAACAAATCTTGAAAACACACCTACTTTCTTATTTTAACTGTGTGTTGATTTTAGTTATGCTATATTTTTTTAATTTGTAAGATATTATTTAAATATTTCAACAACAGAGGTGTACCCAAGCAAATAGAATCAATAGGGCCAATCAAAAGATTCCTCACACAGGAGGATCCAAAAGTATTGTTACACTGATGCATGAGTAGGTAAATCTGTGAAACGTAGTTTTAAAGATTTTTTGTCACGCATATCTGGCATCAATTCTATTGCTTAGGCTGAAATAGAATAGAGCCTACATGAGCAGAATTTTTCTTATTAACTTATAAAAAATGTTTATGGTAGACCACTAGATGATGATTCTGCTAAGGCAGTCATAAGATTTCTTCTTAACGTTATATTTTAAATTAGGAAACAATTAAAAATAAATATTACCAGTGAATAAGCTTATTTCAAATTGGATTTATTGTCTATTCTTTGATCAGGACATGATAAATGAAAGGATAAGCAATAATAAAAGATCTACCTACCAACCTCCTCACAATGTTTCTTGGGAAGGTGATGTGTATTCTCAAGTGTTGGGAAATGAGAAAAGTGGGTATGTTTGTGGTTTAGAACTAGGTCCAACTCTTTCAGTTCTATAAGGTAGTAAATCTTCCGTAGAAAATATTGTTGTAGAAGATTCGTCTAATGAGGCTGTACAAAGGTTAGAACAAGAAATAACTGAGTTAAAGGAAAAGCAAAATGAAGAAATGGATCTGATGAAACAAAATCACGAGAAGTTGCAATCAGAATTACTCCAAATGAGACAATTCATGCAAAAGTATGCTCCTAATGAATCTTTTCCTCAAGATATAAATGGCACCTCAAATGAACAGGTAACTAAAGGTTACAAGTCATAGAAATTTTTAATGAAATTTCAATCCTATAAAAGGATTGTTAACTAATGTCTTAATAATTACAGGTTCCCAACCATAATAGAGGTCAAGAAGGAGTACATAATTACAGGTTCCCAACTATAATAGAGGTCAAGAAGGAGTACCACAATCATCAAGGATATCTAGTAATGCTGAAATTAGTCTACCTCATGGTACTACTCATCTTTATCATTTGACGTTATTCTTTGAGTTTTCATTACTAGTGTTTCTTGTCTTTGTTTTTCTTAGATCTGTCCGCCTATTGAACTTACAATTTGTAGTAGTAGTAGTAGTTCTTCTACAAGTATAGACTATCTTTCTGGTTCCATTTGTCTTACCGTCTGTAATCGAATGCTTGGAATTCGTTGTTTATCAATGGTCATGATCTTTTTAGATTCAAATGGGAGTTCGTGAGAGTTATTGTATTGAATAGTACCTGCACAATCAAAGCTTATGTTAGTTAAAAAAATCAGAAAACTAGTTCCCTTCTCTTAGAACATGTGACACTTGGACACAGTAGCTAGGATTTTATATTTCCAACTTTTCTATGATGAGTGGTCAAGTGTTAGAGATCTCTTTTATCCAACTTTTGAGGCTGATTTTCTCTGTTTGTCTGGGAACAAAGAATGAAATGAGTTGTTGTATGTAATGGTGAAATGCTATTCTAAAACAGTTTCTTGGCTTTGATGTGACCTAATCTTGTTCTAAAAGCTAGCTGAATCTCTGTCTTGTTTTGCCTGAGTTTATTTGATGTTCGTTTGGTTTTGATTTTTAATGCACTAGTTGTACATTTATGTTTCTTTACTCTTCACTCGTAGTCTTGGCTATCTTCTCTTTCGCTCTTGATTTATTGTTATAGACTTTAACTGTGTTAGTTTAATCTCATAGAATTCCTCACTGCTCTAAATATGTGTATAGTCCTTTACATGGTAGAACTATTTGGCTTCGAAATGTGGCTGGGAATCCGATTGTCTTCTTTTCTTTCTAACAGTTGCTTTATTTGTTTTGGTGTTTTCCATTAATCAAAATCTGGAAACTTCATCATTTTCTAAAAAATATGTGGTCTTCTTCCCTTCGTTATTTCAGTCTGATTGATAGTATTTGTACCTGAGACTTTAATATAATATCCTGTTTCTTTTGAAGAGATGGTTCAGTACCAGTCTCTTGTACTATTTGCCTCTCCTCAGCCTGAGTTTTTTCTTTGTCCTACTCATCCTCTTTTGGTTGTGCAATGGGCTGATCCTGTGACATTATTAGATCAATAAAATTGTTATGGGAAGGGTTCTTATTCATACCTGCCTGGACTTGAGTTTCTTTGTGAAGTCCTTTGTTGTGTTGACTTGAAGTTGCAATATTTCCTCCATCAACACTCTGATCTGCTGCTACTTGGTTTTTTACTTGCTTTCTTTTTGGTACTTGCCATTGCTCTTCATGTTGTGTGTTTTCATGTTCCAATCTGCAAATTCCCTGGATTTCAACAAGAATTATGATGCGAATGTATTTTAGACAACCATAAGAGTTGTTGGTGGACTTCTTAGTGCGTGTGACCTCTCTGGTGATAAGCTTTTCCTAGAAAAGGCACAAGACATTGCTGACAAACTGTTGCCTGATGGAATACACCCACTGGCATCCCTTGCAACATTATAAACTTGTCACATAGGAATCCACATAATCATGGGTGGACTTTGGGTCATAGTATCTTGGCAGATTCTGCCACTGAGCAGCTAGAAATTATTTCTCTTTCACAAAGAACAGGAGACCTGAAGTGTCAACAAAAGGCCAGAAACGGTCGAATCTCTGTTTTACTTCTGGCGTTTGACTGGAAACAAGACATACCAAGAGCGGGGTTGGAATGTATTTAAGGCATTTGAAAAGAACTCTAGAATAGAATCTGGATATGTTTGACTTAAAGATGCTAACACTGGTGTGCACTTATTCAGCCAGATTCATGGGATTTATTGGACTGATGTTAGAGTTGGGCAGAAATGATCTCCAATGACCACTTACATGATTAGATAGCATAGCTATTTTTAGTTTTAGTTCTTACATTCCCTTAAACCAACCAAATGTATTCTAGTAGAGGGCATTTGGCTGTGGGTAGCGCTATATTTTTGGGGATTAACGATCGACGAGTATTTTTATATCATACCTTGTTATTTTTTTGGGAAAAAAATCTGTTGTAAGTGTTTGTATATAAAAAAAAACTATTGACACATTTCGTTTTTATTTCAAGTTATACAATCTAAAGTTCGCAAATTTCAAATGTGGGTGATTTCAAAGGCATTATTCGAAGAAGAGTAACAAAACATATTTAAAGACATTATTCAATAGTTTGAACAATATAAGTTTATTTTTAAAAGTTGTGACTGTCGTATTTTGGATCAGTACTTCTTTTTGTTTTTCTAGATTTGAAGAGATATATTCTATTTTATGGATTAATAGTAATATACAAGTTTTCACCATTAGCGAATATTGTTGTTACTAAGAGGCTCTCTTTTGTGAACATGTTTGTTGGATTTTTATATATACATTTTATCGATAATGTAGTAGATTTTAGTAATGGCGGCTAAACATTTGCCGTTAAATGTTATGATATTTAACGGTAATTCAATGGAAATTATTAGCCATAAAATGGACGTTAAAGGGATAAACTAAGACATTTTTAGAAGAGATATTGTAGCCATTACTCATCATAGTAAAATTGTCATTAAAACTACTACCTTTTAGCAACTATTTATTTCGATTGATCGACTAAAACAATGGACGCTAAAGGACCACGAATAGCCGATATGAATTACCTTTAGTAACCAACATAATTGCTGCAAATAAACGCCATTAAAACTACTACCTTTTAACGGCTATTTATTTAGATTTATCGACTAAATAAATGGATGCTAATAGACCATAGTAAGCCGAAAGAATTACCTTTAGCAGCCAAGACAATTGCCACAAACAATTGACATTAAAAGTACTACCTTATAGTGGCTTTTTATTTAAATTTATCGACTAAATCAATGGACGCTAAAAGACGATAGTTAGACAGTAAGAATAACCTTTAGTAGCCAACATAATTTCCACAATCAATTGGCGTAAAAGCTAATGGTTTGTTGCGGCAATTCAAGCTACCCTTTACCAACATTTTCCACAATAGCCACAAAAGTCTTTGCCGACCCCAACAATTCCAGCTAAAGTTCATTGGCCGGTATAGAGTATCGCGGCAAATGTTTTTGCCGCTAAAGCCATATTTTATTGCCGGTAAAGGGCCCTTTTGTAGTAGTGGGCAACCAAACTAACCCTCTGGTGAGAGAACCATTACTACAATCCAAACCAAGTAACAAATCCAAAACCTAAGGCATTTAAGTTACGGAAGCAAGTTAAATTCTAAGGAAAGAAATAGAGTTCCCATAAACTTCAAGCATAAGTCTAATAACAACTAACATTGCGGAAGTAAATACCTAAAACCTGAAAGTCAATGTACCAAAACATCTAACAATGAACCAAAGTCTAAACAAGAAGGGTCACAACTCCAAACTAATGAACTAACAACTAACTACAAAGCCTAAGTCCGTAATGTGGACAAAGACGAAAAGAGAACTCATGAAAGCACAAAAGAACTGGCTCACCCTTAAATTCGAACGACGATCACTAGTCTTCTAAATGAGGTATGTCAATAGCCGCTTGAAGATGCCCTGTACTCAACAAAGAAAGAGTAAGTGCAGTATCAGTATACAACCACAGTGTACTGGTAGGATCACACGGCTATCCCACTAAGTGCAACACATATAAGTCATTACAACAATATAATCACATGCATATATCGAACATATACAATATTATCAACATTTACGAACAAGGTACAGTTTCACATTTCTCAAGATATACAATTATGTCACAACATTGGTCCTCTCATGGAACCAAACCCAAACTGTTAGAATACCAGAATGTGGTACCCGATCCAATGTTTATGCCGGAACGTGGCAACCGATCCTATAGTTATGCCAGAATGTGGCAACTGATCCAAGTTAGTGTGTCGGAACGCAACACCCGAACCATTCACCAAGCCACAATCACAATCACAAAGTACTTTCTCATAATCATACAATCAAGTCATGATTTTCATCATTCATATATCTTCATTTACAATAAGTGTAATCAATAATGCAACATTCGCATACATACATGTATCATAATGAAGCAAGGACGAACATATATCACACAATCATAGAATCACAACCATCACCTACCTCAAAACAAGCTTGAAACCCTAAATAACTTGATTCTTCCTTTTCCAGATTTGTTCTGCTTGTTCTTGGTCTACAAATAATCAATATCACACGGGAATCAGTAAACAATCACTAATTACCCAAATTACTAACAATTCTAACAACCCTAGATCATACCCATGATCCCATTCTCCAAATTAGGGCTTTTCCCACCATAATTCTCTTATCAAAACTCTTCCACATCGATAATTATCCATAAGATTACGTTCTACGAATCAAAAAATGGATTGGGGGAGTGAAATTCTTACCTTTAGCCTTAACAATGGTGGAAAACTGTTAAGAAAAGCCATGGGTTCGTTCCTTAGCTCTCAAGTTCGAAAATTGCAAAATAAAACATTTTTGGGGTTTATTTCCGACTTTAAGTTGCCTCGAACCCGCCACAACGATCCTCACTCTGCTACAGCGGTGCCGCCCTAGCGGCAAAAATTCTACCCAAGCGGCTTGCACAAAACCAGTGAGCAATTTAATAGTTCCAATACTCCCATTTCACACTACACCTTCCACCAACGACATTCAGAAACAACCCGTTCACGCTAAGATCGATTTCAGGAGTTCTACTCGCCCGAATTCATTTCTGTAAAGTCATGCGGGTTGCTTAACAACTTATCTATCTACCCATGTGATCAAATTCATAATTAGATGAACCGATTGTTGCTAGATTTCTCTAGACTTTAATGAGTCCGATTCCATCAAAATCTGGACTAGGTTGGCAAACTCCAAGTTACTAAGAAAAAGTTTTCCGACCCAAAATTTTCTCCGTTGACTATTCTATAACGACGGAACCCGTTCGTTACAATAGATATCAATTTACCCATCACTCGTCCCCGAGTGACAAACTTAGGATAAATGGGCTAAGGAAGGAATGAAGTAGTACCTAAATCGACGAAAAATTATGGGTATTTGTATCACATATCCCTCTCGATTTCCAAGTAGCTTCCTCAACTGGGCGATTCTTCCACTGAACTTTCATAGACTTAATCTCCTTGGTTCTCAGCTTACGGACATCACGATCAAGAATTTTAATTGGCACCTCCTCGTATTAGAGGTCTTTGTCTAACATAATTGAGTCCCACTTAATGATATAATCTTCGTCACTATGATATTTCTTCAACACGGACACATGAAATAACGGATGGACTCCCGATATGTTAGGAGGTAAAGTCAATCTATACGCTACCGGTCCTACATATTAAAGAACCTCAAAGGGACCAATGTATCGCGGACTTAGTTTGCCCTTCTTGCCAAATCTCATCACCCCTTTCATGGGTGATGCGTTAAGAAGAACATTCTCACCAGTTTGAAATGCCATGTCGCTTACTTTATGATCCGCATACTTCTTCTGTCTACTCTGGGCGGCCAAGTGCTTAGCTTGAATACTCCTCACCTTATCTTGAGCGTCCTTAACCAAATTAAACCCCAATGGTTTCACATCTCCAGCCTCGAACCATCCTATGGGTGATCTACATCGCCTCCATATAATGCCTCGAACGGTGACATATCAATGCTTGAGTGATATCTATTCTTATAAGAGAACTCACACAAAGGTAAGAACTTATCCCAATGTCCTCCAAAATCAATCGCACATGCCCTCAACATCTCTTCTAACACTTGAATAGTCCTCTTCGATTGCCCATCCATCTGAGAATGAAAAGCGGTACTAAAAGTAAGTTGTGTGCCTAATTTATCATGTAATTTCTTCCAAAACATGGAAGTAAATTGCGTACCACGATCTGAGATGATAGAAAGGGGCACCCCATGCAAACTCACTATCTCTTTCACATAAACTTTAGCCAATTGTTCAACATTATAATCTATTTTTACCGGAATAAAATGGGCTGACTTAGTCAATCTATCAACCACTACCCAAATAGAATCAAATTTCTCCAAAGTCTTGGGAAGACTAACCACGAAATACATGGCTATTCTTTCCCACTTCCATTCCGGAATTGACATTCTTTCAAGTAAACCCGTAGGCCTTTGGTGTTCATACTTCATTTGTTGACAATTTTGACACTTAGCCACGAACTCCGCTATATCCTTCTTCATGCCCGGCCACCAATAAATCCGCTTCAAATCTCGGTACATCTTGGTCACACCTGAAAGAATAGAATATCGCGAACCATGGGATTCTATCAACAACTTTTGAATCAAATCATCAACTAGAGGAACACAAATTCTCCCCTTAAAACTAAGCACACCTTCCGCATCAAGAGTGGTCTCTTGTGCCTTACCAATCACATTCTTTTTCTTAAGTTCATTTAAATATTCATCCTCGAATTGCTTGGCCTTGATCACTTCCATAAAAGTGGCCCTTACTTCAATACTAGCCAATACCCCACCTTTTTCTGAGATGCCCAATTGCATGAATTTAGACTCCAAGATCTGAATTTCCTTAGCCAAAGGTCGTCTAGTTACACTTAAGCAAGCTAAACTACCCATACTTACCCCCTTTCGACTCAAAGCGTATGCCACTACATCAGCCTTACCCGGATGGTATTGAATGGTGACATCATAATTTTTAAGTAACTCCAGGATACCTTCGTTATCTCAAATTCAGATCTTTTTGAGTGAACACATGCTGCAAACTACGATGATCAGTAAATACCTCACACTTAACGCCATAGAGGTAATGCCGCCAAATCTTAAGAGCAAATATTACTGCTGCCAACTCCAAATCATGGGTTGAATAATTACTCTCATGTACCTTCAATTGACGCGAGGCATAAGCTATAACATTCTTATCATCCATCAACACAGCACCCAAACCAGAATGTAAAGCATCATAATAAAAAGTAAAATCTTTACCTTCCACCGATAGTGCTAGGATAGATGTTGTGGTCAAGAGAGTGTTGAGCTTTTCAAAGCTATCCTCACATTTTTCTGTCCATTCAAATGGTGTCTCCTTTTTGGTCAAATTGGTCAAGTGAGGGGCACCAGAAGCGAAGTTCTTCACAAATCGACGATAGTAGCTAGCGAGCCCCAGAAAACTCCTAACTTCCGTCATGGAGCTAGGCCGAACCAAATTCTTAAACGCCTCAATGTTTTGGGGGATCTACCGTTACCCCTTCTTTTGAAACTACATGCCCCAAAAATGCAACCGAAGTCAACCAAAATTCTCACTTAGAAAATTTGGCATACAAACTTTGTTTCTCAAGAACACCTCGAACAATATGAAGATGGTCGACATTCTCTTCTTCACTTTTCGAATAGACCAATATATCATCAATAAAGACTATAACAAACGAATCAAGAAATGACTTGAACACCTTATTTATCAAACATATGAAAGTTGCAGGGGCATTGGTCAGACCAAAAGACAAACAAAAACTCGTAGTGCCCATACCGAGTTCTAAATGCCGTCTTGGGCACATCCTCAGGCCTAATTTTCAACTGATGGTAGCCAGACCTTAGATCAATCTTAGATAAAACTGATACACCTTGCAATTAGTCAAAAATATCATCTATTCAAGACAAAGGGTACTTGTTTTGAATAGTGACCCTATTTAAATGCCGGTAATCTATACACATTCTCATACTAACATCCTTTTTCTTAACAAACAAAACTAGAGCACCCCAGGGGGAAGCACTAGGACAAATAAATCCTATATCAAGAAGCTCTTGGATTTGAGCCTTAAAGTCTCTTAATTCTGTTACGGCCATGCGATATGGAGGGATAGAAATGGGAAGAGTACCAGGTTCTAAATCAATGCAGAAATCTATATCTCTATCAGGAGGCATACAAGGAAAATCATTAGGAAACACTTCTCTAAATTCTGACACCACAGGAATAGACTCAATAGATGGAGTCTCAACCTCAGCATCTCTAATCTGAACCAAATAAGCCAAACAACCCTACCCCACCAGTTTTCTAGCCTGAATGGAGTATATGATCTTAGCTTTCTTAGGCTTGTACACCCCTTCCCACTCTAACTTTTCCCTTCCCAAAATTTCTAAAGTTACAGACTTAGTATTACAATTAAGCACAACATAATAGGGGGGATAACCAAGTCATGCCTAAGATGATATCAAAGTCAGTCATATCCAAAATCACCAAATCACCCCAAGTCTGATAACCCATAAAAAAAATAGGACAAGAATGATAGACATGGGTGTCTATGACCGACTTTCCAACATGGGTAGAAACATGGATGGGGCCAACAAGTATATCACAAATCATAGAAAATTCTGAGGCAAATTTCACGGATACATAAGAATAAGTAGAACTCGGATCAACTAACACATTAGCCATCCGGTCACAGACAAGAATAGTACTTGTGATCACTGCGTTAGACACCTCTGCTTCATTCTTTCCCAGAAAGGCATAACACTAGGCCATATCATCGTGATGGGAGACCTCTCTACCTGGCTGCGCAGTACCTCTGCCTGCGTTACCATTACCTCTACCCCCACGACCTCACTGATTACCTCCTTGCCCACCTTATGGACGCCCTCTACTATTATTATCATTCCCCGCGGGTACTATTGCTCTAGATGGTTGTTGCGCAGAATCCAACACACGTGGGTGGGGACAATCTCTCTTCATATGCTTAGGTTCTCCACAATTATAGCATGTACGATCAAAGAGTGGTCTGCCGCCTGTCGAAGGCGCGACTCCCTAGCTATCTTGAATCAAATTTTGGGATGAAGTTTCTGAGTAATTACCTATTGTGGCAGACATGGTGGACTGAATTGGCGTAACTGCAAGTGTTGGACTCCCTGCCCCTTTGGAGTAAGAGCCTTGAAAGTTACTCGAGTTCATGGCCCTTTTTGCCAATGCCTTAGCCTGACTGTCTCGCCTTACCCCTTCCACTCTCTTAACAAAGTCTGTCACCTCATTGAAGCTTCTCCCTGTAGAGGTCATATGAACAGATAACACCTGCAACTCAGAATTTAGTCCCTTAATAAATAAACAGATCCTCTCTTCCTCAGTAGTCTCCAACTGTGTAGCATATCTAGACAATGCATGGAACTTGGCCTCATAAGCAGCCACAGACATACCACGTTGTTCCAAAGCCATAAACTCATCTTTCTTACGATCTCTCAAAGTTCTAGACACATATTTCTACAAAAATAGAGCATGACACTAGGTCCAAGTGAGTGGAGGTAAAATTGAAGATCTGCATTCCATATAAGCTCCCCACCACTGCTTAGCCTCACCGTGAAGTTGAAAAGTCACGAAATCAACCCCATACTGATGGACAATTCCCAATTTAAGAAGCCTCTTATAGAAGTCTAAGATAAACTCATATGCATCCTCACTCTGAGAACCAAGAAATATAGTAGGCTTTAGCTTCAAAAACATAGTCAACATCTCATGCTCATTACCATTCGTAACAGGACCCAACAAAGGATGGAAGAAAATGTCATTACCTCCAGTTCCACCCACCTTGGGGTCAATTATAGCAATAGGAGGATTGGCGGGAGCTTGAGTTGCTTGAATAGAAGGTATCACTGAAGGACCAACCAACCCTTTGAAGAATGACATGATTTGTTGAGCTAACACTGGGTCCATGGGAGGAATACCTGTAGTCTTATCCTGAACCTCTTCATCTTGTCCAATCTCCTCAACATTTTCAACCTCAATATTTTCTTCTATCTCTTCATGATACAGGAGGGGCCTCATTTTGGGGAGCATTTTTTACCGGTACTCCATCCCTAGTAGGCGCCACTCTTCCTCGGCCTCTACCTTTGCCTCAACCGTGACCTCTCGCTGCAGATTCCTCAGCTGGAAAATTGACGGGAGCTACGGGCTTGGCGCCGTTGAATCTAGTGATAACCATCTGCGGACAAAAAAGTGAAAGAGGTCAGATACCAATTCAAATCGACAGATACCAATTGGAATCAAGTTGTAACATGAAGGAGACAAGAGAAAACATAGAGATCTCCTAAAGTCCTATAACCTCTCGAAGAAAAGTACAGACATCTCCGTACGTTCTACAAGACTCTGCTAGACTCATTTTGGTACATTGGGATCAATGAACCTAGGCTCTGATACCAACTTTGTAATGACACACACACTCGTGATTGGCACCCATACTAACTCTCCAGTAGAAGAACCATTACTAAAATCCAAACCAAGCAACTAATCCAAAAATGTAACATCCCAGAAATTAGTAGGCTAAACTAGAGCCTTAAGTTAGGGTTCTACAGTTTGATATGAGGGTTTAAGTAGTAGATAAGACTTCCCGTGCATAGAATGAGGGTTTAGTGGTTGAACATCAAGGCACATCTTACACCACGTAGTATTATAGACTAATCTAAGTATTAGCATGTGGGGTTGTTAAGCCTAGGGAGTGGGCAAGCTAAGGGCCTAAGATATCAAGGTAAAGTGAAGGAGAACTTGTTCTTCTTTAGGTCTTGTTGGCGATTTGGCAGCATGATCACACAAGTGACTTTTTGAGGCGCCAAAGTGCATTTGGGTCTGCCTAGTGGGCTATCCCCGTGGCCTAGCTACTGGTTCATTGGGCGATCTAAGTCGAGGCTCGCCAACCCAGTTGGTGCATCGCCCAAAAGACTCCCCCATCACCTAGTGAGCTGCCCTTTTAGGGAGCTTACTGGAAATTTGGGCGAGCAAGGCTCCACTTGGCGAGCCATGAGGGGAAAAAGGGCGAGCAAAGTCGTGAAGGCTAGCAAAGTTTAAGTTAATACTTTAAGGGTCCTTAGTTCTTTTCCAAAGTTGACCCTACAATATTTTATTCCCTTCCTAGCAAGTATACAAGTTTATTAGACCTAAGTTTACCTCAATTAAGTCATTCTCCCTAGAATCCAAAGAAAACCCAACTTCATCGTCTCCAAAGAATATTTCTCTCTCTAGAAAACCCCCATTGAAGAAGAAGATAGAGCTTGAAGCTTGGATCAAGAACAAAGTCCATTGTTGAGAGCTTGTGCTAGGGCTTTGATTAAAGGTATGTTTAGCTTTTCATCTATGGGTTCTTTCATCCATAGAGTCCCCTAGGATTTCCCCTAATTTGTGAAGAAGAACCCCAATCTAAGCTAGGGTTACTTTCAATGTGTGGGTTTTAGATGGGTATGATTCCAATTGGTTGGATAATACTTATATATGTTTAATTTAGTGTTGATTCATGATATTATGAAGGATTTATATGAATTCCATGATTAACCCTAGAAATCAAAGTATGTGGGTTTATGTCCTTTGATGAGAAATTGATGATTCTTGATAGATCTTCTAGAATTGTCACCATGAATAGAACTTACCCAAGAATGGGAATATGAAATCATGAATTGAACTAGGCTTATGCATGTATGATAGATCATGAATTGAAATGATTGAATTTGGGACTTTAGGATGAATTATGCCTAGAATTGCCTATGATCAAGGCTTGTAACTATTATGTCTTGTGATCTAGTCTAGTATGCTGATTGTGGAGTAAAGCTTGATAGTAGGACTTGAAGTCATAATGTTGATCACTAGGGCTTATAGAGTAAGTCTAATATGATGAGATAGCCTGCACAAAATTTGTATACAAGGTAGATAGAGTTGTGGTGGAAGGCTCTTACCCACATACCTACCTAGAACTATATGAATGCATGTATGTAGAATGTGAAATTTCATCTCACATAGAATGGTTCTAATTGAAAGGTTAATCACCTAAAATGAATCAAAGTATGTATGAACTATGATAGCTTGAAGTTGTGACATATGATCCCTTCATGTATAGCTTGTATGATAGCATGAGTTGGCAGTTCTCATGGTAGCTTGGGATTGAGGAATTATGCTCTCCTAAGGGTAGCTTAAAATAGCATTGCAAGGATGCTTTTCTTGGTAGCTTGCATTAGGATAGGCATAGTATCCTAGGATTGAAGACCTATACTCTCCTAAGGGTAGCTTGAACTAGAATTGCAAGAATGCCTTCATGGTAGCTTGACTTGGTTAGGCCAAGACAATTTAATGGTAGCTTAGGATAGAGTCCCCTAAGGGTAGCTTGCATCATATTGAATGTTTGCATGCTAGCTAGGTTGGAATACTTGTATTCTTCCTTGTATAGCTTGGGTTGCATGATAGTGTGCCTTCCATGGCGGTTAGGTCTAGCCTAGTAGTGTGCTATTCTTTGATAGACTAGAATGATAAATAGTTAGCATGGAGTAAGCTAGCCTAAAGAAGTAATTAGTGTGGGTGGTAGTTTGGGATGCCATTCATACATGGCACAAGTATGACTTGAAGCTACTTATGAAGTGTCCTCTTCTGTGATGTACACTTAGCTTGGATTGTTGCTATAGTTGCCTTCCATGATATGATTGAATCAGAATGATAGTTCCTTGTCTTTATGAAGTAGGTCAAGAATGACACTTATGGTTAGAAAGCATGAATAGAGTGATGTCAAGATAAGCTTAGTGTGGGTGGTATTATGGGATACCATTCATGCATTACACAAGTGTGCCTTGAAGTTACTTAGGAGTATAAGTGCCCTTATGACATGAAAACCTAGGTCTTGACTATTAATGGGAACTATGCCCAAAAATGACCAAAAAGAGGTACTTAGCTTGGATAGTATTATTGGATGCTATTCTTGCCTTGCACAAGTATGCTTGGAGGTGGCTTGTGCAGTAGTTCTATTGTAATAGGAAAGACTAAAGGTTGAAGTACGTAAATGTGAAAGTCTAAGTTAAGACTATGCCATGAACATGATTTATCTCCTATGCTCATTAACTATGTCTTATGTTGACTTGTGATGATATGATGCATATGTTGGAGATTATGCTATTAATATGTTATTATCTCCTATGCTTATGTCTTATGTTGACTAACCATTTTGAGATGCTCTTATGATGTTGTGTTAGCATGCATATTTGGTACATTTTGTACTAACACAAATTGCCTACATTCTAATCAAATGTAGGGTTTCGGGGATTGAGTTGCTTGAAGGCTAGGTTCCTCAGGTGCAAGAAGACATTGAAGACTTGGTGAGTCCTCATAGCTTTGAGGACAAACCCATTATGTTCCCTTTATGTCATTTCTTTATATTTTAGACTTTTATATGGGCTGCGTCCCAAGACTTTTATTCAGGAGTTAAATAGATGGTTTGAGACAAAGATTTAGTAAAGACTTCCGCTTGCTTATGAAAATGTTTTCGATTGTATGGTTTTAAAGGAGTTTTAAATTTTCCCGTAATTTTCTATTATCTTATGTTATGATTATGCTAAGGGCTTGTATGAGACCCATTCGGGGTAAAGTACGCCATGTTACGTCTAAGGGGTACCCCTGGGTCGTGACAAAAGACTAAGTCATTTAATTTACGGAAGCAAGTTAAATGCTAAGGAAGGAAGTAGAGTTCCCATAAACTCCAAACATAATTCTAATAACAACTAACATTGTGGAAGTAAATACCTAGAACCTGACAGTTAATGTACCAAAACATCTAACGATGAACCAAAGTCTAAACAAGAAGGATCACAACCCTAAACTAATGAACTAACAACTAACTAGAAAGTCTAAGTCCGAAATGTGGACATAGACGAAAGGAGAACTCATGGCAGCCCGGAAGAATTGGCTCACCCTTGATTCGAATAATGATCACTGGTCTTCTAAATGAGGTTTGTCAATAGCCGCTTGAAGATGCCCTGTACTCAACAAAGAAAGAGCAAGTGTAGTATCAGTACACTACCATAGTGTACTGGTAGGATCGCGTGGCTATCCCACTAAGTGCAACACATATAAGTCATTAAAACAATATAATCACATGCATATATCGAACATATATAATATTATCAACATTTATGACCAAGGTACAATACCCGATCCAATGTTGATGCCAGAACGTGGGAGCCGATCCCATAATTATGCCGGAACGTGGCAACAGATCAAAGTTAGTATGTCGGAACGCAACATCCTATCCATTCAACAAGCCACAATCATAATCACAAAGTACATTCTCATAATGATACAATCAAGTCATGATTATTGGCATTCATCATTCATATATCCTCATTTACAACAAGTGTGATCAATAATGCAACATTCGCATACATACATGTATCATAATGAAGAAATGACGGACATATATCACACAATCATAGAATCACAACCATCACCTACCTCGAAACAAGCTTGAAACCCTAAGAAACTTCATTCTTCCCTTTCTGGATGCATTCTGCTTGTTCTTGGTGTACAAATAATCAATATAACACAGGGATCAATAAACAATCACTAATTACTCGAATTACTAACAATTCTAATAACCCTAGATCATACCCATTATCCATATTACGGCTTTTCCCACCATAATTCTCAGATCAAAACTCTTCCCCCATCGATAATTACTCATTAGATTATGTTCTATGGATCGAAAAATGGATTCGGGGAGTGAAAATCGTACCTTTCGCCTCAAGAATGGTGGAAAACTGTCAAGAAAAGCCCTGGGTTCATTCCTTATCTCTCAAGTTCAAAAATTGCAGAATAAAACATTTTTGGGGTTTATTTCCGACTTTAAGTCGCATCGGACCCGCCACATCAGACCTCACCCCGCTACAGTGACCCCGCCCTGGCGGCAGAAATCCCACCTCAGCGGCTTGCACAAAACCAGTGAGAAATTTAATAATTCCAATACCCCCATTTCACAACATACCTTCCACCAACGACACTCAGAAACTACCCGTTCACACTAAGATCGATTACGGGAGTTTTACTCGCCCGAATTCAATTCCGTAAAGTTGTGCGGATTTCTTAACGACTTATATATCTACCCATTTGATCAAATTCATAATTAGATCACCCGATTGTTACCAGATTTCCCTAGACTTTAATGACTCCCATTCCGTCCAAATCTGGACTAGGTTGGGAAATTTCACGTTATTACGAAAAAGTTTTCCGACCCAAAATTGTTCCCATTGACTTTTCTATAACGACGGAACCCGGTCGGTACATGTCAGCATTTTTAATCTAAAATTATTTTAAAAATAAATAAAAAGACATATGTCTTACTAATAATTTATCGATTTTATTGTTTATTTAAATTTTTTTACGAGAGTACATGAATGTATTTTCATCTAATAAATTGTCGTTTTATTAGGTCCGTTACAAATTGTACATAAATGTATTTTAAAAAATAATGTGAAATGTCAACATCAGAAATATTTACGATTAAATATTTCTAAATAATTAAAACCTGTAAGCATCACAGATATTTTCCAAAATTTTAATTTTAAAAAAAATCTATAATTGAATATTATTGATCTGAATCTTTTTAAATGTTAGTATCATCTTCTTTTTAAAGTCTTAATAAAATTATCTTTATATATATATATATATATATATATATATACACACATACGCACGGTTACAAATATTTTGTATACAAACAGTTTTCAAAATCATTTAAAATAGAAAATTAGAAAAAAAAATGTTTAACGAAGAATGTGGAAAAATATGAAAATGTAATTAATTATATATATACATGCCATCATCACATAATTTTTCTAATTTCTGTATTTCTATACAATTAAAATTAAATTTTGATGAGAAAATATAAATAATAAAGTCTAATTCAAAAATCTATCTATATATAATAGGAGGACAAAAATCACCACATGTCAGTACCATAAATTTTTAGAATTTTAAATTATAAATAATTGAATATTATATAACTAATTAAATATTATAAATTTAAAAATTGAAATAAAAAAATAAATATAAATGTCAAGTAATGACAAATGTCAAATTCAATGTTTTTTCAAAAATCTGATTTATAAAGTAGTAAAAAGGAAATATTTAATATTTTTTAAAGAAAAATTATACACTTTAAAAAAAAGGTAGTTGTATAAAAACTGACAAATGTCTCCAAACTGCATAAACATTGGCAAATATCAGCATCTAGAAAAGAAACATATTTAATTTTCTATTTATAAATTTGTAAAACATTTTATTATTAAAAACATTTTTATTAATAATAATATAATAAACATTTTTATTAAAATAATAATAATAATAATAATAAATGTTTTTATAAATAATAATATAATAATAACCATTTTTATTAATAATAATATAATAATAAACCTTTTTATTAATAATAATATAATAATAAACTTTTTTGTTAATATAATATTTTTATTTGAGGTAGAAGTAGGGGGTGAGGTCGAGGTTGGGGTAGGGGCAGTATTGCAGCAACCGTGGAAGGCCAAGTACCAATAGCTACCTAGAGCCATGATAGGACAGTACCTCCTGATGCAGATGTGGGATGTGCAGGATCATGTAGAGGGGGATGGACCAGCTCAGGCTTCACCCATTATTATTGCCACTAGTACTTCAAGATACCTTGGCTCGTATGTTAGGACTTCTAAAGGGAATGGCTTAGGCGGGGACTTTTCCTATTACCTCTGATGCCTCACAGACCCGTGTAGGAGGTCAAACTCCCAGGACACAGTAAGCTACTATTATAGCTCCCCGTTTAGATAGTATGGAATTGCCAGGTATTGCATCACATTTGGCAAACAGACCTTCCATGACTGTTGATGAACAAAAGATGTACGGGAGGTTCAGAGTGATGAATCCTCCAACTTATACTGGTGACTTAACTGAGGATGCATATGAAATTATAGTAAGTTTTCATGAGAGGTCGCATAATCTTGGATTAGTGGAGTCTGATGGAGTTGACTATACAACGTTTGTAATGATTGGCCCTGCAAAACAATGGTGGAGGGATCATATTAGTAGTAGGCCAACTGGAGCCCCTCCACTATCATGGACTGAGTTTACGTAGGTGTTTCTAGCAAAGTTTGTTCCACGTAGTGAGAGGGAGCGCAAGAGGGCCGAGTTCGAGAGTTTGCAACAAGATGATATGTCAGTCGCAGAGTATGAAGGTAAATTCCATACCTTGGCTAGGCATGCTTCGATGATACTTCCCACAGAGGCTGAGAGAGTGAGAAGGTATGTTAAGGGGCTGATTATTCCGATTCGTCTAGGAGTTTCTCAAGTTGTTGCTTGTGGTGTTCCGTTCCAGAAGGTGGTAGATGTTGCTAAGTAGTTAAAAATTATTCGACCTGAGGGATTTGAGCAGCGTGCGGACAAGAGGAACCGTCATTTAGGTGATTATGGTGGTGTTCCGCCTAAGAGTCGAGGTTACTTAGGGAGAGGTTATCATTCTCAATCCATCAGACCCATTCATGCTGCTATACCAGCGTCTGAGGTTGGTTACGTTGGGAATAGTTCTTCGAGTTCAGTGCATACTTTACAGGGTTCATCTTCTAGACCTGTAGGTCATGGAGGACATTCTGGTCATTCAGGTTCCTCTCATGTAACGAACGGGTTCCGTCGTTATAGAAAAGCCAATGAGGAAAAAATTTGGGTCAAAAATTTTTTTCATAGAAACTTGGAATTTCCCAACTAGTCCTGATTTTGACGAAATCAGAGTCATTAAAGTCTAGGGAAATCTGGTAACAATTATCTGATCTAATTATGAATTTTATCACATGAGTAGATATCTAAGACGTTAAGGAATCCGTACGACTTTACAAAATGGAATAAGGGCGAGTAGAACTCCCGAAATTGATCTTAGCATGAACGGATAGTTTCAAAGTGTCGTTGGTTGAAAGTGTGTTGTGAAATGGGGGTCTTGGAATTATTAAAATAGCTCACTGGTTTCGTCCAAGCCATTGAGGTAGGATTTTTCCCACCAGGGTGGGGGCGCTGTAGCGGGGTGAGTGCGACCATGGCAGGGAAGACGCTACTTAAAGTCAGAAATATACCCCAAAAATATTTTATTCTGCAATTTACCAACTTGAGAGCTAAGGAATGAATCTAGGGGTTTTCTTGACAGTTTTCCACCATTCTTGAGGCTAAAGGTAAGATTTTAACTCCCCGAAACCATTTTTCGATCCGTAGAACATAATCTAATGGGTTATTAGCGATTGGAGAGGGTTTTGATCTGTAAGTTATGGTTTAGAAAGCCCTAATCTGGGTATGGGAATCAAGGGTTCGATCTAGGATTGATATTATTGTTTATAATATGGGTAATTAGGTGTTGTTTATTGATCCTCACGCTATTATTATTGTTTGTAGACTAAGAACAAGTGGAATGAATCCGCAAAGGGAAAAATCAAGTTTCTTAGGGGATTCAAGCTTGTTTCGCGGTAGGTGATGGTTGTGATTTCATGCTTGTGTGATATATGTTTGTTCTTGCTTAATTATAATTTGGGTATGTATGCGAATGTTGCATTATTAATCACACTTGTTGTAAATGAGGATCGATGAATGATGAATGCCTTGAATCATGACTTGTTTGTATGATTAGGAGAATATACTTATGATTGTGTCTTAATGAATAGATCAGGTGTTGCATTCCGACACACTAAGTTGTATTGGTTGCCACGCTCTGGCATAAACATTGGATCGGGTACCACGTTCCGATATGCTAATAGTTTGGGTTTGGGTTCCGTGAGAGGACCATTGAGTTGACATAACTGTATATCTTGAGAAATATAAAGTTGTACGTTGTTTCGTAATTAATATTGTATATGTTCGGTGTATGAATGTTATTATTATGTTGAATTGACTTATGTATGTTGCACTTAGCTATGGTTGTGTATTGATACTGCACTTGCTCTTTCTTTGTTGAGTACAGGGCATCTTCAAGCGACTATTGACAAACTTCTCTTAGAAGATTAGTGATCGTCGTTCGAATTCAAGGGTGAGCTAGTTCTTCCGGTCTACCATGAATTCTCATTCGTTTATGTCCACATTTCGGACACAGACTAGTTAATTAGATATTCTTATGTTTAGTTGGGTTGTACCCATTTTCCTTTAGACTTTGGTTCATTGTTATATGTTTTGGTACATTGACTTTTAGGTTCTAGGCATTTATTTCCGCAATTCGTTGTTAGATCTTTTGGAAGTTTATGGGAACTTCAGTATTTAGTAATTTAAACCTGCTTCCGTGTTTTTAAATGCTTAGTTTTCATGTCAATTAGTTAGTAGTAATGGTTCTCCCACTGAAGGGTTAGTGTGGGTGCCAATCACGATGGTCTGGGTCGTGACAAAGTTGGTATCAAAGCCTAGGTTCGTTGATCTTGATGTACCAAAATGAATCTAGTAGAGTCTTGCGGAACGGTACAGAGACGTCTGTACTTTTCTTCAAGAGGCTATAGGGCTTTAAGAAACCTCTTAGTTTTCTCTTGTCTCCTTTCATGCTATAACTTGATTTGAATTGGTATCTAATATCCTTCACTCTTCTGTCCATAGATGGTTAACACTAGGTTAAATTGCATCAGGCCCGTAGCTCCCATCAATCTTGCAGCTGAGGAAGGGGTGGAGGAAGAGCTAGGGGTAGAGGCTGAGGAAGAGTGGAGCCTACTAGAGATGGAGTACCGGTCGAAAATGCTCCCAGAAATGAGGCCCCTCCCGTGCATAATGAAGAGATAGAGGAGAATATTGAGGTAAAAAATGTTGAGGAGGTTGGACAAGAGGAAGAGGTGCCGGCTGAGACTACATGTATTCCTCCCATAGACCCAGTGTTAGCTCAACAAATCATGCCATTCTTGAAAGGGTTGATTGGTCCTGGAGTGCCTCCTTCTGTTCAAGCTCCCGCCAATCCTCCTATTGCTATCATTTTCCCCAAGGTAGGTGGAACCAGAGGTAGTGCTACTTTCTTCCGTCCTTTGATGGGTCCTGTTATGATTGGTAATGAGCATGAAATGGTTACTAAGTTCTTAAAGTTAAAACTGCCTGTGTTCTATGGTTCCGAGAGTGAGGATGCATATGAGTTCATCCTAGATATCTATGAGAGGCTTCATAAGTTGGGAATTGTCCATCAACATGGGGTTGAGTTCGTGACGTTTCAGCTTCAAGGTGAGGCTACGCAGTGGTGGAGAGCTTATATGGAATACAGATCTTCAGTTTTACCCCCACTCACTTGGACCCAGTTTCATGCTCTATTTTTGGAGAAATTTGTGCCTAGGACTTTGAGAGATCGTAAGAAAGATCAGTTCATGTCTTTGGAGCAAGATGGTATGTCTGTGCCTAGGACTTTGAGAGATCGTAAGAAAGATCAGTTCATGTCTTTGGAGCAAGATGGTATGAGGCCAAGTTTCTTACATTGTCTTGATATGCTACACAGTTGGTGACTACTGAGGAAGAGAGAATCCGTTTATTTATTAAGGGACTAAATTATGAGTTGCAGGTATTATCTGTTCATATGACCTCTACAGGGAGGAGCTTTAATGAGGTAATAGACTTTGTAAAGATAGTGGAGGGGGTGAGGCGAGACGGTCAGGCTAAGGCATTGGCAAAAAGGGCCAAAAACTAGGGTAACTTTCAATGATCTTACTCCAAAGGGGTAGGGATGTCACGACTAGAGAGCACCCCCTAGTAGTAACACGGCGTACTCGACCCAGAAGGGTTCTTATACAAGCCTAATAACTCATTCATTGCATAAGATACTTGAAAATAGAGAAGAATTAAAAAACTTTCCTTTACAATTGAAGACATTTTATTAAAAAGCAAGCGGAAGACTTTCTAGACTTTGTGTACTATGTCTCAGACCATGTACTACTTTGAATACAACATTGGGACTTAGCCCATACAAAGCTTTACCAAAACTAAAAGACAAAAAAGGAACATAAGGGGTATTGTCTTCGAAACTATGAGGACTCACCAAGTCTTCATCTTCAAGTACTTTAGAAACCTATCCATCAAGCATAGAACACCAACATCTCCAAAGCCTACACTTTGGTAAAAAGGGAAAAGAATGGGGTTAGTACATTAGATGTACTAAGTATGATGACCATGCAAAAAATTGCTTAAAAAGGGACATTTGATTAAAAGCCAAGCTTTTATACAATTTTTGTAAAACTTCATGAAAATTGATACAAGAATCATAGTATAAGTCACAACCAACATACAAAGTCACATAATTCACATTTAGTCAAAATCACATATACCCTTTACCTTCGCCTTGAGCCTTCACCTCAAATAACCCTCAAGCTATACCTTGTGCAATGTATGGATAGCGTCTCATACCACCACCCACACTAAGGTACCACCTTAAGGTCACCAAAAGTGAACTTACCATTCATCCTTCTCACCTTCACACAATAGAGCATATAAGACACATAAACATCACATGAATTACATCATCACATTAAGACCATTATCTAAGACAACTTTAAGTCATACTTGTGCAATGTACAAGTAGCATCTCATACTACTACTCACACTAAGTACTCCTTTGAAGTCACCATAGACAAGGCACATTCGTATACACTAAGTCATGACAAGGTATTAACTCATAATACAATCCTAGTATAGCATGCATCGTTACATTTAAGCATATAAGAGTCAACATCACTCAATAACATCATTTAGAGGACTTTCAAATAATAGTCATTAAGACTTAGAGAACTCACTATAGCCCTCTTGAAGCTTACTCGTGCCATGCATGAATAACATCCCATACTACTACCCACATTTCATAGATCTCCTCAAGAAACTATAATGCACATCTCACATGATGGGAATAAGCGTTTAACCGACATGGACAATGAGAGCTAGATCATGGAATCTGATGTACTGTCCCACATCGTAAGGGTTGGTCTACTTGCCTAAGGAAAACCGGTATATAGCCTAAGTGGATCCACTAGTTATCCTATGTGGGCACATAGTTAAGGGACATATGTATTTCTACTAGATACCCCGCCTCAACTCATGTGAGAGCATCCATCTTAAGAGATTGCTACTAGAAACCCCACCTTAACTAACGTGAGAACTTCCATCTCATTCAATATGCTCTCAGTGCTTAGGCTACATTCCCATAGAGTATTTTACCATTCATCACATTATGGGATAAGAGATTGTTACTAGACACCTCGCCTCATCTCACGTGAGGGCATCCATCTCAACCCAACATTCATTCATTGGATAGCTCATAGATTCAAAGATGAGAATAGCCTTTAATCTAAGAACCTTATTATCGTTCATTAGTGCAAGATCGAGAATATCCTTTCAATCAACATATTATTCGCATTCAATAGAGTACAATTGAGAATAGCCTTCCAATAGACTCAACATTAATTAACATCATCATTAACTCATTAATTCATTCATTCATGAAAAAGCTACAAACATTAGATCTACCAATTCAAGACATTAAGACATCAAGTCAAGATATACTCATCATATAAGAAAAGGTTGCCTAAGCCTACCAATTGAAGAGATCTCATTCAACTTTACATTATAGATCCATTCACATTCCTTCATCAACATTCATGAGTTTCAATAGAGAGATAACATTCAATCCTAACACAATTAGCTTCTAGACAAGATCATAATTCATTCATTGAGATCACACACATGCTTCACATCACATGCATATATACAACATCATGATAATACTTCAATTCATCACATTATGCCTTCAAGACCATGATCACAACATACATAGGAAGTAAACACCTCCACCTTTCAAGTGGATCTACAATTCAATGACAATTCTAATACATCAAGTAATTAGGTCAAACTTGCTCTTTCAAGGCTATGATCACAAATCCTCAATTCACCAACATTTCAGCATAATTAGACATAGATAATAAGGCCAAATTTAGGAATTAAGAGAAATCATGGGTTCATGGAGTAAAATCATCCTAAATCATCAATTAAACATCAATATAATCATAGTTTATCATTTGAAAACGTTAGATGCAAGAACCCATGAGATTGACTGAAATCTAGGTTTTTGAGAAACTTAAAGACTTTGAAAACTTCTTCGAAATTGACTCTAGGGTGAAAGCTAACCCTAGGTAAAGGATCAACATACCTTATACTTGAAGAATCCCACGAAATTGAAGAAGGAACACCTTGAAATCCCCAACCCTAGCTTGAACTTAACCTTGATCTCCAATGGAGTTTCTAGAGAGAACTTTTTAGAAGGGAAGGGTTTTGATTTAAGAGATGAAATCTAAATGAGGGTTTTAATGTTTTAATACTCTTAAAATACCTTAAAACACTTAAAATAATCTTCCATATATTAATTAGGACTTGGGGTGAATTTACCAATTCACCCCTATCTTGGCCGAGACGGCACCAGAAAAATAGTACCCATTCACTCCTTGGACTCACGGACCATGATTCCATTCACAGACCGTGCTGCTGGTCCGTGGTGTCGGGGTGCAAGTTGCTTTAAGTACTATTGATCTATGGAGGCCATCCACGGGGCGTGGATGGACCTATGGGCGTGAACCCCATCCGTAGGTCACTAACTTTTGGCCAACTTGATGGTTTCCTTGGGGTCTTGGAGTTTAGACTTAGGGTTTGGGTGGTCCTTAGGGAGTCATACCATGACGTCTAACCCCTAAACACCTCAACCATGGCTCGGGAAAACATTAAACCACATCAAAACTCATGAAGAACACAAAGGCACACACATTAGGCCCTAGTTTCACTAGTTCACTTTTAGGGTTGTTACATTATCCCCCACTGAGGAACATTCGTCATCGAATGACACTTTAAACACATTAAGGAGTAACGACTCAAGACTAGTAGCCCACAATCATGCATGCAACATCAATATAAATGCATACAACTAGGAGAAAACATCAACTCCACATCAAAAAGCACAATGCAACCAAGAAGGTAGGAACTACATCTACAAACTCATTATGCATCAAAACGTCACATTCTTCATTTCATTGGAGGAAACTTCCTTCTCCAAATCACATCATGCTCATCTCAACATCACTAAACACATTAAGCAATTACTCTCAAAAGCACTATATGCAACTTCTTTCAAGAGCACCTTTAAGCAACTCTTCAATAAAGCACATTTATGCAGTTTCTCTCATAAAAGCACATTATGCAACTTCTTCATAGAAACACATTTAGGTATGTTCAACAAATCAACTCATGAAACATTTAGGGAACTCATCATAGATGCATATTAACATGAGGAATAATAAATCATGAAAACTCATTTTCTCATCCACATAAGAATTCATCAAGAACATGCATAATATAAGGAGAACATGGAAACACAATGTCACACATGACTCCAAAAGCCAAAAAGTAACTCTTTGTCTTAGGCTTGAATAGGCACATAAAGGAAGAGGTAAGGATATCAGAACTCTCAACAACCTTATTACTCAACATACCATCCCCCACTTAGGAGTAAACCCAATTAAGGTCAACATGAACACCACAAGGGAACCTTAATCAAGACATCCAAAACTTACATGAAACCATCAACATATCGGAGCTTTTAAACTAGGAAGGTCCTCATTTAGCACTCTTGCTCACAATCAACCTTGCCACATCACTCAAGCTCTTATATGAGTCTACCACACCGGGTCTAAGCTCCTCAAACTCACTACACCTCTTAAGGTGAGAACATCAATCAAGACTAACTCACGAACATCAAGGACACTCAAAGGCCTTATCAACTAGGCACATTAGTCCCCCCTTAGGAGATATCCTATACCTGTAACACCCCGTATTCTACGTGTACTAGTTCTATTTGTATGACGTTTATAAATTGTTGTGTGGTATAGTTATGGACTCAGTTTCCTATGTGACTAGTGACAATAGAATAGGTTTAAAGTAAACTGCCCATAGATTTTGATGCGACCCAATTAAGTTGACGTCGATGGAAGTATTTAAACTTGAGATCATAAGGTGGTATTTGAGTCTAAAGTTTAAATTGACATAGTGTATATAAGTTTTAAGTTAAATTAAAGGTATTAGGGTCTATAAATGGAATAAGATATTGAGGTGCTTGGTTGACTACACTAAGCTAGTAGGTGACAAGTAGGTGTATCACCTACTTTGACTTACTGACCAGCCCAAGTGCACAACCTTTCCAAGCCCACAAGAAATAATTTGAATGGAAAAGTAGGTGCATCACCTACTTAAATGTGTGGCCAAAATTAAAGACACATGTTGGCTGCAAATGAAGTACAAGAAAGGTGGCAAAAGGCCCAATGTTCTTAAGTCCAAAAAGGTCCAAGTGAAAAGTCCAAGTAGGTGGGTCACCTACTTGACAAATTATGGCCCAAAATGAGTGAGAAAGTCGGCCAAAGCAGGTCCCTTTAAAAGGGATAGATATCAGCTTTTTCCAACCATTTTTACTTTGACAAAAAAAGTCTGATTTCTAGAGCTTTCTCTCTTCTCTCTCTTAGCTTCATACAATAGCCATTAAATACCACTAGGGTTTTTGAACATTAGGGATTTCAAGATATTGGAAGGTATAATTTAAGGAAACCTTTTACCTTGAAGAATCCAAGTCTTAGCAAGTGGTAGTTCTGTCCAGCAAGGTAAGCTACTGCAATTTTCTCCCTCTTATGCTTGAGTAAATTAGGACACTTGGTAAGTGTTAGTGAGTTGGAAATTGTTACTTTTGCATGGTGTAATATTGGGGAGGATGTTCTGGTGATTAGTGCATGTTGGGACAGCCATGGAGGGGAGTCCTCTTTAAATTCAGTTATGAGCTTGTTTGAGCACTTTAAAAGTAATGTTAGCTCTTCAAGTGTTGGTGATCAAAAACTATGATTCATATTGCTTCTATTACATTATTATGTTTAAGGATTGTTTTATGTATGTTATGATAAGGGATGTGACTGGATGTGCGGGAAAGTTATGGAGACGTTAAAGGACTTAAATATTGCAGGGAGTTTTGGGGAGGACCTGATACAAAGGTTGTACGGTATATATACACGATTAAAGGGTAAGGGAAGGAAAGAAAACACTGGGTAGATAAATTGAATGCTTACTGCTTGGTTACTATTTGGGTGAGATCAAGTAGCTCAAATTGATTGATTAGCTACTAATACTAGTCTTACAACTTATTTTATTGTAGATTAGTAATCTGAAGAGAAGGAGCTTAAGTCATACGTATTGAATTGTATAGCAAGGTACGTAAGGCTATTCGATTTCCTATTTCTTTGGCATGAATCCAACACTTGCATTACAAAAAGTAAGCTTTCTAAGTGCCCTTGGTAGTGACTGATCCATAGTTGCAGTTCCTACTCCCTAGAGCAGTAAAGTAAGTACTCTAATATGAGTTTGTTACTAAATGTACGTGCTTACTCTACCAAGTATTAGCATGCAAGGTTTAAACTTGTTTCATCGTCAAAGTACCCTTGGCACGTATTTCCCTTATATAAATCAAAATGATCCTAGATTACACATGGTACATATGTTTATATGTTGGATATACAATCTGCCCATATCATGCCAACTTGCTTCAATTATCTATACATATGTCATCTTTTCACATGTTCATATGTTACCTTTATAGGTTATTACTCCCCTTGTGTTAGACTATAATGTTACCTCACAAGATCCCTACTTGCTCTATTGTACATTTTATATGTACTTACTTGGAATATGTATCCGTCCTAAAGTTGAATCTGCCCATGTTCTCCCTTGGTTCCACGTTCACATATACCTTGTATTTGATATTAGTTAGTGAGTATTTGGCTATCATATAGAGTTCAAATCTCTTGGCTGAATGTTAAATCTCTTCACTTGATATGTGCTTCAATTTGAGATGTCAAAATACTTACTGAGTCATATAAGCTCCTAAGTATTACACGTTCATGTCACATTTTCTTCCCATGTCATTGTTATTATCATAAGTCCATATTCATATGTTTTCTAACTACTGGTCCATAGTTCCAAATCTCAACAATGATTATGACCACCAAACCAGCAATCTCAAAAGAGTTATGAACATCAAAACAATAATCTCAAAGATTAAAGAATCTAAGTGAAGCAATCTGTATAATTATGGGTGGCAGCGCAGGGGCAAATGCCTAGCATGGGTCGATCCGAATTGGTATAGAAGGGTGGCAGCTCAGGGGCGAAAGCCTAGCATGGGTCGATCCTAATTGGTATAAGAGGGTGGTAGCTCAGGGGCGAAAGCCTAGCATGGGCCGATCCCAATTTGAGGAATTATGAGGACAACATCCCAGGGGTTAAAATGCCTAGCATGGGTCATCCTCTTCTACCGCTGATCAGCTAGTCATTTGTATCATATGTCTTATAAATATTATAATGCAAAGAAAGGTAAAGAAAAGAATTTAACATACACGATTCCACAAGTATAAGCAAAGGTGGTCTGTAATCCTTATCTATTGGTATTTGGTTTCACTTGAGCTCTCATTTTACATATGGTTGTATTATGCCTTACATATTCAGTACATTCTTTCATACTGATGTCCCTTATTGGGGACGTTACATTTCATGTTGCAGGTACAGGTACTTAACTAGTATATCTCCCCAATAGAAGCACATGATCTCATCAATTGTTGGTGAGCTCCAGGTTGATTCGGGGCATTGTCGAGTCTTTACTATGCGTATTTCATAGTGGTACAGTTATGGATTCCAGTAGAGGCTTTGTAGACATTATAAAGTATCATCTGAATTCATAGTTTCACTTGTCACATGTATCGGTTCAACTAGTCAATATGTGTTGTATATGAAGCTTCTCATTAGTAAATATATCTACATAGTAGAAGTTTACTTTCTCATCATAGGTGACTTGTAAAGCATGTGTTCATATGGTATTTGTCCGCCTCACCTAGGGTTGGGGTGTGACAATACTACCTCTTCTAAGCTTCACTTCTTTCAATTCTAAGGTCGGAGCAAAACATCACTAAACCTTCATACTCATCACACCTAGACATTTCTAAAACACCACATTTCATCAACTCTTTCAATATACCTCAAAACTCATCATAATCTTCTACCAACAACACACATAGCTATAAAGCAACCCATTCACACTAAAGTCAATATCACAATCTTCCATCTCACATATACTAAGTCACATAGCCATAGTTGGCATCCCAACCAACCTTTTCTCTCCCTCAACCCTTCTAGCATACTCCTTTCAAGTAATCACACTCTAAAGACCCTCACCTAAGGAACAAGAGAGAGACATTATAGAGCTAAACTCTATGGCATGACTTGAAGAATGAAGAAGTGCAACTTTCTTAACACCCAATAGCATCCTATTCATAATGTGGCGCACTTCATATTATGAACAAGACTCTACTAGATATAGTTTGAGACACCCTAAGACCATTCCAAAATCTTGTGCTCTGATACTATGTTTGTCACGACCCGAGAGCACCCCCTAGTCGTAACACGGTGTACTCGACCCCGAAGGGGTCTTATACAAGCCTCATAGCTCATTCATTGCATAAGATACTTGAAAATAGAGAAGAATTAAAAACTTTCTTTAACAATCGAAGACATTTTATTAAAAAGCAAGCAGAAGACTTTCTAGACTTTGTACACTACGTCTCAAGCCATCTACTACTTTGAATACAATAGTGGGACTTAACCCATACAAATCTTTAAAAAAACTAAAAAACGAAAAAGGAACATAATGGGTATTGTCCTCGAAACTATGAGGACTCACCAAGTCTTCATCTTCAAGCACTTAGAAACCTATCCATCAAGCATAGAACACCAACATTTCCAAAGACTACACTTTGGTAAAAAGGGAAAAGAATGGGGTTAGCACATTAGATGTACTAATTATGATGACCATGCAAAAACATGCTTAAAAAGGGACATTTAATTAAAAGCCATGCTTTCATGCCATTTTTGTAAAACTTCATGAACAATGATACAAGAAGCATAATATAAGTCACAACCAACACACAATGTCACATAATTCACATTTAGTCAAAATCACATATGTAACCCTTTACCTTCACCTTGAACCTTCACCTCAAGTAACCCTGAAGCTATACCTTGTGCAATGTATGGATAGTGTCCCATACCACCACCCACACTAAGGTACCACCTAAAGGCCATCAAAAGTGAACTTACCATTCATCCTTCTCACCTTTACACAATAGAGCATATAAGACACATAAACATCACATGAATCACATCATCACATTAAGACCATCATCTAAGACAACTCTAAGTCATACTTGTGCAATGTACAAGTAGCATCTCATACTACTACTCACACTAAGTACTCCTTTGAAATCACCATAGACAAGGCACATTTGTATACAATAAGTCATGACAAGGAAGTAACTCATAATACAATCTGAGTATAGCACGCATCTTTACATTTAAGCATATAAGAGACAACATCACTCAATAACATCATTTAGAGGACTTTCACACAATAGTCATTAAGACTTAGAGAACTCACTATAGCCCTCTGGAAGCCTACTCGTGCCATGTATGGATAGCATCCCATACTACTACCCACACATCATAGAGCTCCTCAAGAAACTATAATGCATGTCTCACATGATGGGAATAAGCATTTAACTGACATAGACCATGAGAGCTAGATCATGGAATCTGATATACTATCCCACATCGTAAGGGTTGGTCTACTTGCCTAAGGTAAACCGGTATATAACTTAAGTGGATCCACTAGCTATCCTATGTGGGCACATAGTTAAGGGACACAGAGACTGCTACTAGATACCCCGCCTCAACTCACGTGAGGGCATCCATCTCAAGAGAATTCTACTAGAAACTCCGCCTCAACTAACGTGAGAGCTTCCACCTCATTCAATATCCTCTCGGTGCTTAGGCTACATTCCCATAGAGTATTTTACCATTCATCACATTATGGGATAAGAGATTGTTACTAGACACCCCGCCTTAACTCACGTGAGGGCATCCATCTCAACCCAACATTCATTCATTGGATAGCTCATAAATTCAAAGATGAGAATAGCCTTTCATCTAAGAACCCCATTATCATTCATTAGTGCAAGATCGAGAATATCCTTTCAATCAACACATCATTAGCATTCAATAGAGTACAATTAAGAATAGCTTTTCAATAGACTCAACATTCATTAACATCATCATTAACTGAGTCATTCATTCATGAAAAGGCTTCCAATATTAGATCTACCAATTCAAGACATTAAGACATCAATTCAAGATATACTCATCATATAAGAAAAGGATGCCTAAGCCTACCAATTCAAGAGATCTCATTCAACATTTCGTTATAGAACCCTTCACATTCCGTCATCAACATTCATGAGTGTTAATAGAGAGATAACATTCAATCCTAACAAAATTATCTTCTAGACAACATCATAATTCATTCATTGAGATCACACACATGCTTCACATCACATTCATATATACAACATCAGGATAATACTTCAATTCCTCACACTATGCCTTCAAGGCCATGATCACAACATACATAGGAAGTAAACACCTCCACCGTTCAAGTGGATCAACAATTCAATCACAATTCTAATACATCAAGCAATTAGGTCAAACTTGCCCTTTCAAGGCTATGATAAAAAATCCTCAATTAACCAACAATTCACCATAATTAACCATAGATAATGATGCAAATCAATAATCTAAATCAATCTACACATAAATCTATCATCATTCATTCATAAGCAACAAACCCACTTCATAATGCCAAATTTAGAAATTGAGAGAAATCATGGGCTCATGAATTAAAATCATCAATTAAACATCAATATAATCATATTTTATCATTTGAAAATGTCAAATGCAAGAACCCATGAGATTGAGTGAAATCTAGGTTTTTGTGAAACTTAAAGACTTTGAAAAATTCTTTAAAATTGACTCTAGGGTGAAAGCTAACCCTAGATAAAGGGCCACCATACCTTATAATTTAATAATCCCACTAAATTTAAGAAGAAACACCTTGAAATCCCCAACCCTAGTTTGAACTTGACCTTGACCTTGATCTCCAATAGAGTTTCTAGAGAGAACTTTTTAGGAGGGAAGGGTTTTGATTTAAGAGATAAAATCTAAATGAGGGTTTCAATGTTTTAATACTCTTAAAATACCTTAAAACACTTAAAATAATCGCCCATATATTAATTAGGACTTGGGGTGAATTTACCAATTCACCCCTAGCTTGGTCGAGACTACACCAGAAAAACAGTGCCCATTCACGCGCTGGACTCACGGACCGTGCTGCTGGTCCGTGGTCTTGGGCTACAAGTTGGTTTTAGGACAATTAACCAACAGAAGCCATCCACGGGGCGTAGATGGACCTATGGGGGATGAACCCCATCCGTAGGTCACCAACTTTTGGCCAACTTGATGGTTTCCTTGGGGTCTTGGGGTTTAGACTTAGGGTCCTCCTAAAGGACCCTTAGGGTGGTCTTTAGGGAGTTGTACCATGACGTCTAACCCCTAAACACCTCAACCATGGCTTGAGACAACATTAAACCACATCAAAACTCATGACGAACACAAACACACATACGTTAGGCTCTAGTTTCACTTGTTCATTTTTAGGGTCATTACAAGGGAGGCCAACACTTGCAGCCAGGCCAATTCAGTCGGTTATGCCCGCCTCTTCAGTTAATTACTTGGAAACTCCACCTCATAATTTAATTCAGGATAGCCAGGGCGTCGCACCTCCAACTGGTAGCAGGCCATCTTTTGATCGTACCTGCTATAATTGCACCTGGGCATATGAGGAGATTTTGTCCCCACCCACACATGATGGATTCCACGCAATAGCAGTCTAGAGTAGTGGTACCCGCAGGAAATGGTAATAAGGGTCTAGGGCATCCACAAGGTGGGCGAGAAGAAAATCATCGAGGCTGTGGAAGAAAGGGAAATAGTAATGCAGGCAGAGGTACAGTGCAGCCAGGTAGAGAAGTCACCCGTCACAATGATAGGGCTCAGTGTTACGCCTTTCCGGGCAATAGTGAAGTAGAGGCGTCTGACGGATTGATCACATGTACTATTCTTGTTTATGACCAGATGGCTAATGTGTTATTTGATCCGAGTTCTACTTATTCTTATGTATCCGTGAGATTTTCCTTAGAATTTGCTATGGTTTGTGATATACTTGATGCCCCCATCCATGTTTCTACCCTAGTTGGAAAGTCTGTCATAGTCACCTATATTTATCGTGCTTGTCTTATTGTGTTTAGGGGTTTTCAGACTTGGGCTGATTTGGTGATTTTGGATATGACTGACTTTGACATAATCTTAGGCATGACTTGGTTGTCCCCCTATTATGTTGTGTGTAATTGTAATACTAAGTTTGTAACTCTAGAAATTCTGGGAAGGGAAAAGTTAGAGTAGGAATGGGTGTACAAGCCTAAGCAAGCTAAGATCATATCCTCCATTCGGGCTAGGAAACTGGTAGGGCAGGGTTGTTTGGCGTATTTGGCTCAGATTCAGGATGTTGAAGTTGAGTCTCCATCTATTGAGTCCATTCATGTGGTTTTAGAATTTAGAGAAGTGTTTTCTACTGATCTACCTGGTATGCCTCATGATAGAGATATAGACTTCTGCATTCATTTACAACCTGGTACTCATCCCATTTCCATCCCTCCATATCGCATGGCTCCGACAGAATTAAGAGAGCTTAAGGCTCAATTCTAAGAGGTTCTTGATAAAGGATTTATTCATCCTAGTGCTTCCCCGTGGGGTGCTCCATTTTTGTTTGTTAAGAAAATGGATGGTAGTATGAGGATGTGTATAGATTACAAGGCAATTGAATAGGGTCATCATTCAGAATAAGTATCCCTTTCCTCGAATAGATGATCTTTTTGACCAATTGCTAGGTGCATCAGTTTTCTCTAAGATTGATCTAAGGTTTGGTTACCATCAATTGAAGATTAGTCCTGAGGATGTGCCCAAGACGGCGTTTAGAACCCGCTATGGACACTACGAGTTTCTAGTTATGTCTTTTCGTTTGACTAATGCGCTTGTCATTTTCATGAGTTTGATGAATGGGGTGTTCAAACCATTCCTTGATTCGTTTGTTATAGTCTTTATTGATGATATTTTTGTCTATTCAAAAAGTGAGGAAGAGCATGTCGACCACCTTCGTATTGTTTTGGGTGTTCTTGGGAAACAAAGGTTGTATGCAAAATTTCCAAGTGTGAATTTGGGTTGACTTCGGTTGCATTTTTGGGGCATGTAGTTTCAATGGAAGGGGTAATGGTCGATCCCCAAAAGATTGAGGCGTTTAAGAATTGGGTTCGACCCAGCTCTGTGATGGAAGTTAGGAGCTTTGTGGGACTCGCTAGATATTATCATCAATTTGTGAAGAACTTTACTTCTATCACCACTCACTTGACAAGTCTGACAAAAAAGGAGGTACCCTACGAATGGACTGAAAAATGTGAGGATAGCTTTCAAAAGCTCAAGATTCTCTTGACCACAACACCTATCCTAACACTACCGGTGGTAGGTAAAGATTTTATAGTTTATTGTGATGCTTCACATTCTGGTTTGGTTGTTGTGTTGATGCATGATAAGAATGTTATAGCTTATGCATCGCGACAGTTGAAGGTGCACGAAAGAAATTATCTAACCTTTGATTTAAAGTTGGCAACGATAGTGTTTGCTCTTAAGATCTGGCGGCATTACCTCTATGGGGTCAAGTGTGAAGTGTCTACTGATCATTGTATCTTGAAACATGTTTTCACTCAAAGGGATCTGAATTTGAGACATGGAAGGTGGATGGAGCTACTCAAATATTATGATGTCACCATTCAATACCATCCGGGTAAGGCTAATGTAATGGCAAACGCTTTGAGTCGAAAAGCGGTGAGTATGGGTACTTTAGCTTACTTAAGTGTAACCAAGTGACCTTTAGCTAAGTAAATTCAGACCTTGGAGTCTAAGTTCATGCCGTTGGGCACCTTAGAGAAAGGTGTGGTTTTAGCTAGTATTGAAGTTAGGGCCACATTCATTGCGGAAATCAAGGCCAAACAATTTGAGGAGTAAAAATTTGAACTAACTTAAGAAGAAAACTGCGATGGGTAAGGCACAAGAGACCACTCTTGATGCGGAAGGTGTGCTCAATTTTAAAGGAAGGATTTGTGTTCCTCGAGTTGATGAATTTATTAAAAAATTGTTGACCGAATCTCATGGTTCGCGATATTCCATTCATCCGGGTGTGACCAAGATGTACCGATATTTGAAGCGAATTTATTGGTGGTTGGGCATGAAGAAGGATATAACGGAGTTTGTGGCTAAGTGTCAAAATTGTCAAGAAATAAAGTATGAACATCAAAGGCCTGCAGGTTTGCTTCAAAGCATGCCAATTTTAGAATGGAAGTGCGAAAGGATAGTCATGGATTTTGTGGTTGCTCTTCCCAAGACTTTGGGAAAGTTTGATTCTATTTGGGTAGTGGTTGATAGATTGACTAAGTCAGCCCATTTTATTTCGGTAAGAATAGACTATAATGCTGAACAATTGGCTAAGGTGTATGTGAAAGAAATAGTGAGTGAAACGACCCCAAAAATGCCCGAATATGTGCTTTGAAAACACCTATAATTGTATTTTCCATATATCTCAAAATCCGTGCATGATTTCGGAAATTCGACTTCATATTCTTATTCAGGGGGTCAAATTGAGTGGGAAATGGGTCTAACCCGAATTTTAGAACAAC
>JAJOOR010012712.1:0-52745 GCA_036250505.1 Solanum acaule
ACTTAATTCATTGGGAGTAGCATAATACCGAGTTGGACTAGGGTTCAACGTACCCATATAGTCCCAGAACTACGAGCCACGTAGGTGTAAGTCCCCTCTGTGGGCAACATCAGTTTAGTGATCACACCAGCATGCCTCTATACCTCTGGCAAAGTATATTGGGTCCTCTCGATGGGGGTATACATCAGACTCCATATTTAGCTCATATGGTATTATGTCGGTTATTAGTAGCTCCCATAGTTCAGTCAGACTCTATTGCATTGACCATATTTCAGTACAGTCAGTATTCAATCTCAGCATGTTATAAATTTGGTCATTGCATCAGTTAACTCAGTATTCAGTACTTTCAGTATCTATATCATGTTCAAATGATTTCATTGCTTTATTACTTTGTTCAATTATATGTTATTTCATCTTTACTCTATCCTGCATGCTCAGTACCTTTCAGGTACTGACGCATACGTGCACTACAACTTCTCGTGATGTAGGTTCAGGTTCTCAGCATCCAGATCAAGCTTACATCGGTTCCCGATCTCCAGTTCAGCAGCATCAGTGGTGAGTCCTCATTCTTCGAGGACTATGACATGTTTATCTTTATCGCTTTTAGTCTTTTAGTTTCAATTTTGCTAGATCTAGTGAGGGCATGTCCCAACATTTCTAGTCAGTTTAGAGGCTTATTTCAGACATAGTTAGATTCAACTTAGTATTTTGAGTTTGATATTTCTTTTGTATTAAACTCTCATATTTGATATATTCAGTTAGAGTATATGGGTATTCCCCATCTTTTCAGATTTATTTATGATTTAGCTTCCGCATCAGTTTATTATCTTTAGTATGCTCATGATCATGGCAACAGGGTTAACTTGGGATCACTTGTGGTCCTAGGTCCCGTGTCCGCGTCTCGGGGCGTGACAAAACCTATGGGTGAAGTCATGCATGTGTTGATCTTTGTGAGTGTAAGTGTTGTATTTGGTTCCGAAAATATAAATTGTTGAGCCATTGTGTGTGAATATGGAATCATTCTTTGTGTGAAGGCATTTGAATACCTTTGTTGAGCTTGAAATTGCATTTGAAGCAAGTATTGTGAACTTGAGAATCTTTGATAATGGTAAGTCACAACTTGAATCTTTGAGTGCACAATTGATCCTTGCATGAGTAAGTTGAGTCTTTTTGTGTGCATTCGTGATTGATTCTTGTGTAGCACTGTTTGAGACATCCATTTTGAATGGCTGAACTTGAGTTTTGCTTGAGGACAAGCAAAAGTTTAAGTTGGGTGTGTTGATGAGTCCACGATTTGGACTCATTTAGCGATTTATTTGGATATATTTAGTGTCCTCAAAGGCATGTTGATCGCCTAATCCATTGGGCGAGTCGCCGAATGGCTATTATCTTGCCTAAAGTCCTAGTGTGCCAAGCGATGAAGGCAAAAATCAAGTTGGCGATAGAAAGGAGCAGTCGGTGTGTCACCAAGTGGTTCCGCGATACAGTTTTGGATCGCCCAAAGTTACAGAACTTGAGGAAGTTGAAGGCCAAAGCAAAAAGGCAATCGAACTGACCAAAGGGCGGATTGCCGAGTTGATCGGTGATCCCGACTTACTTCGCTGAATGGTTCTTCGCAGCATATTTTTGGGGACTATAAATACATTTTTGAACGTTTTAGTGAGAAGGATGAGTAATCACTTTAGAGTTTTGATAATATAGAATATTAGTTTTTGAGTTGGAACTCTGAGTTTTGAGACAAACTTTTCCTTGGCTTTGGAGAATTGAAGTTTTCAATTTTTGAGAAATTGGAAGTAGGTCTTTCATATACTTCAACTTGGACCTTTGTAAAGACTAAATTAATCTTACCCAGTTGATGGAAGCATAATTTGATAATGATTTCTATCTTTTTATGATGTCTAGCTAAAACCCCAATTATTGGGGTGTTATTATGTGATTATGGGTTGATTTAGCTTATGGGTATTGCTAATTGATAGTTTAAATGTTGTTTAGAAGTGATTTCAATCAGTAATTGTGGTTTAATTTAAAGGGTTGTAGTTGCAAATGTAACTCTACCTTCGTGTTTTTGGCTTGCTCGAGGGAGAGGTTTTAAACCCAAGATTACTTAATGGATGGTCTATGGGTATTGGGTTGTCATGGGTTCAACTCGAGAGAGTGAATCCTAAATCCTTTTCCACACATTCATCTCGAGAGAGTAAATGGACTAAAGTATAGGCTGTTCTTATTTGCTGCTTGTTGGTGTTCGAGAGAAACCAACTTAATTCGGGGTAAATTGTTCGAGAGAAAGTTTATCCCCACTAAAGTCTAGCTTATTCACTGATTTACAGCTATTTACTAGCAATTGCGATTGCCCATTTGTCTACCTTAGCCTATAATCCAATCATATCCCAAGAACCCGTCTCATGATTTGTTAATTCGTGTTATTTGATGTGGTTTTAGCTCATAATTAAAATCAAACCCCCCTACCCCGTTATTTGACACTTGTGTCAACCTTTAATTTGAATTATGTTTTTACTCGTAAATGACTATACCTATGATTGACTTGAGCATATTCATACTTTACTCTTGAATCTTAAACACGGAGCACTCCTTGTGGGATTCGACCCCAACTCATTTAGTTGGGTTATTATACTAACTAGCGATCTTTGACACTTAGAATTGGATGAAGTGTCCTTGAAACGTTAATCAACATCTTTTGCTAACTCTCTCTTCTCTTGTTCAACATTGGTGGTATTACTCATAGACAACCTACTAAGAGCATGAGTAACAACATTAGACTTACCTGGTTGATATAGAATACTCATGTCATAATTCTTCAGTAACTCTAACCACCTCCTCTGTCTGAGATTAAGATCTTTCAGACTAAACACATACTGGAGGCTCTTATTATCGGTGAACACATCCACATGAACACCATACACATAGTGATGCCATATTTACAAAGAAAATACTACGGCATCCAACTCTAGATCATGGGTTGGGTAATTCTTCTCGTGAACCTTCAGCTATCTAAAGGCATAAGCAATAACTTTACCATTCTTCATTAACACACAACCCAATCCAACTTTGGACGCATTTCAATATACCACAAAACCTTGCGTACCTTCTGGTAAGGTCAATACTGGGGCGGTAGTCAACCACATTTTCAATTCTTGAAAGCTTTTCTCACAAGCCTCAGACCATTGAAACTTCACTGTTTTCTGAGTCCACTTAGTCAAAGGGGACGAAATAGATGAGAACCCCTCGATGAACCTTCTATAATATCCAGCCAACACCAAGAAACTCCTAATATCAGTTTGAGATGAGGGTCTAGGCCAATTCTGCACTGCCTTTATTTTTTTAGTATCAACCTAAATTCCATCACCGGAAACAATGTGACCTAAGAATGCCACAGACTCAAGCTAGAACTCACACTTGGAGGATTTGGCATATAACTCCTTATCCTTTAGAGTTTCAAGAACTACTCTGAGATGACTAGCATGATCTTCCTCATTCCTCGAATAGATTAGTATGTAATCAATGAATACAACAATAAACATATCTAATAAGGCTTTAATACTCTATTCATAAGGTCTATACGTTGTAGGTGCATTAGTTAAACCGAACGACATGACCATAAACTCATAATAACCATAACGGGTCCTGAAAGTTGTGTTCAGAATATCACATTCCCTTACTCTCAACTAATGGTAGCCTAATCTAAGGTCTATTTTTGAAAAAACAAGTGTCACGTTGAAGTTGATCGAAGAGATCATCAATTCTCGAAAGAGGATATTTATTCTTGATAGTAATCTATACACATTCTAAGAGAACCATCCTTCTTTCTCACAAATAAGACTGGAGCACCCCAAGGTTAGACATTTGGTCGAATAAAACCTTTCTCTAGGAGATCTTTCAACTGCTCATTTAACTCTTTCAACTCTGTTGGTTCCTTCCTATATGGCGGAATGGATATAGGATGAGTATCAGGAAGAATATCTATACCGAAGTCTATTTCTCTCTCATAAGAGACTCATTTGGAAACTCTTTTACTATTGGAACTAAATGAATAAGAGGTATCTCAACATTAGATTCATTAACTCAGACTAAGTGATAGACACACGCCTTGGAAACTAACTTTCTCGCCTTAAGGTACGAAATAAAATGTCCCTTAGGCATTGCTGAACTACTCTTCCACTCTATAACTGGCTCATTAGGAAATTGGAACTTAATAACTCGAGTTCTACAATCAACTAAGGCATAACAGGCTTGAAGCCAGTCCATACCTAGAATGACATCAAAATCTACCATGTCTAACTCAACTAAATCAGCCATGGTACTCTTGTGATTGATGGAAATGGTACAATCACGATAGACTCTCTTTGTTAGAATGGACTCACCAACAGGTGTAGAAACACTGAAGGGCTCGGGAAGTTTCTCAGGAAGAACATCAAAATTCATTGCAACATAAGGAGTCACAAAAGATAGACTCGTTCCTGGATCTAGCAAATCATAAACATCAAAGTTAAAGACTTGGATCATACCAGTGACAACATATGGCGAGTCCTCTTGCTCCTAGCGACTAGTAATAGCATAAAGACGGTTTTCTCCTCTGCCTTCCCCTGAAGTAGTAGCTCTCGTAGATGCAGCCATGTCTGGTCGAGCAAATGAAGAAGACTGGGATCTATTGGCCCCCATTACCATTACCCTGTCTGTTCTTAGGACACTTTCTCATAAAATGACCGTTTTGACCACACTTGAAACAACCAGTGGAGCCATCACGACACACCCCTGAGTGGCTTCAACCATACTTAGCACATGCAAGGGTCATACTACCCTCTTGTGCCACACTACCTTGAGAATGTGCAGGTCTAGCTCTGAAGTTTTGGAAATTCTGACTATTGTACTCACATTTGTTCCTTGGAGCAGGTGCACTAGCAGATGATGGAGCAGGTCCCTTTTGTTTCTATTGAAAAAATGACCGGTTGGCATTACTCTTCTGCTGCCCGAACTCATCCATGTCTTTGCCCTCTTGTTTCGAAACTTCTCTCTATCTTTCAACTTCTCTTCCTCAACCTGTTGTACATGGATCATCACCCTTGCTATGTCCATATCTCCTATCAGCATATATGCCTTGCCTTTCCTACTAGACAGATGATACAACCTAGCAACAAACAAACTCATCCTGCTTCTCATATCAGCAACCATCTCTGAAGCATAGCGGGAAAGTTGGGTGAACTTCAGACTATACTCATGAACACTCATATATTCTTGCTTAAGAGTGAGGAATTCTCGTACCTTCGCTTCTCATAGTTCACGGGGAAATAAAAGCCCCAAGAAGGCCTCTTCAAACAAAGCCCAACTCACAAGTAGTGCACCTTCAACCCTATTTTTTTTCCACTATCAAACCCGATTCTAGCGACACCCTTCATTTGGTATGCTGCTAGTTCCACCCTCTCAGTATCAGCAATGTGCATGATCTCAAAAACCTTTTGAAGCTCCTCTACAAACTTTTCTGGATCCTCGGTAACACTTGAAACAGTGAAGCTTGGAGGAATTATCCTTAAGAACTCACGGATCCTTAAAGTATCAGCCACTTCCTGTCGATTCTCTCTATGTCCAACTTGATTGGTCACATCTTGACTCAACATCCTGATAGCTTCCCAGAACTCAGCAATTATGACCTCTCCTTGGGATTGCACTTCAGGTGCATTAGGTACCCCTTGTTTTTGTGGTTTAACATTACTTCTAGAGGGTCGACCTCTGACAGCTCTTCGTGGAGGCATGATCTACAAGACACACATAATAACAAATTAGAAGAAACTTTTTAGAGATAAACTCTATCACACAAAATGAGTATGAAAGAAGTGAGATAGTTCCTAAGTATTGCAGCCTCCTAATTATAGATGTGGCGCGCTTCACACCGATAACTAGGACTCTACAGACACAACTTCATAGACTCCCTAGGACTCTTGCACTTTGTACTCTGATACCAAGTTTGTAACGCCCGAGCCTACACCCTGGGTGGGCTGGCACTCGAGAACCATTGCTGGCCCCAAGCGAACACTTGGCCCGACTTAACTCTTAGCGGAAGGCTTTACTCAACATAACTGTACTTTAAAAGTAAATTGAATGCTCAAAAATAACTAATAATGTATTATAAATAAACATTCACTGGCCAAAGTGGCAACTCAAGTCTCAAACATAACTGAAATGGAATGACTCAAGAACTAACATCAACTTACTGTCTATGAAGCCTCTAACAACTGAGATGGACGTCGAGACAAGACCCACGACATCCTACTAAACTAAAATAATAAAGTAATGAAAAACGGGGATCCATTGAAAGCAAAGAGGCTCACCAACAACTCTGAAGCTCAAATGGATCAACAGTGCACTGGATAACGATCCAGGTTCCTGAATCTGCATCATAAAAAGATGCAGGCCAACTGGCATCAGTACATTGAATGTACAAGCATGCAACGAGAATACTAAAACAAGACATAAGCTTCAAATGGAACTAAAAAAACTTACCTAGTCTCAACTCAACTCAACTCATTTCAATATAAAGAAATAATGTAAATGCAATATAAAGAGAAGCTTTTAAAACATGGATAACAACTTTGTGTATTTAGAAATTCAATGGAAACTCTATTTGTATGCAAGGATACAACATAAACATTGTTTGTATATGAAAATACAATTAACTCTGTGTATATAAGAATACAAAATATCTCTGTGAGAGGTTCTTTAGCCGACAACCATCACTGCGAGCTATATGATGATACAACGTTTTGCTTCACGCTGCCAGGGCCGTCATATACCTTGCCAGGGGCATAGAACCTAACTACTAAGTGGATTCACTAGTCTATGCTAAAAAGCACTAAGGAATCATCTAAAAAGTATGACCCTTTCTACCCATGATGGCTACATGGTTTATGGGGGATGTAAGTTGTTTGAACTCTCCCCCATATCGGTGCTCAATACTACTCCCAAAATATAACTAGCTCTTTTGTTTAAAAACATAAATCTTTATATGGTTTGAGATAATTACTCAAAAACTAGCCCAAAGGCTCCCTAGGAAATCAGTGTTTCCTCTCTTGGTTAATTGTGAAAGTATTTACTCTTTACTGAAAACTAGCTCAAAGGCTCTTTTGGAAATTGATGTTTCCTTTATTTTTTAAATGTGAAAACATTTACTCTTTCGGAATACATAGTCCCCATATACTCTTTTTGAAGAAATGAACTTCACTCTTTACTCTTTACTCAACTTAAAAACTCAAGTCTTAAAACAAGTTTAAAGCATTTGCAAAAGACTTTTGAAATGACTCTAAGAACTCTCTAAACTTGTCTCTTAAGTTTCCTCGAATTTGAAATTTATGGATTCAAGGTTGTGATTTGTGATAGGAAAGATCTCGTGATGTTTAGGAGTGTTTTTAGATAGTTAAACAAGAGAAACAATCAAGAAATCACTGTCTAGAAGCAAGTCCGCGACGCGGAGATGTATTTTATTATTTGATCGTGAAATAAATTTTGAGGCAGAAGGATCCGTGACGCAGAGAGAAAAGTTCCAATCCTGAGGAACAGGTCCGTGCAGATTTGCCTGACTTTTTCCATCTTCGTTTTCTAACCCCAATTCACCTAAATTCAATTCTTTTTCTCAATTCCTCTTTAGATTCAGATACCTAGTACATGAACACAAGAATCTAATCAAGTAGAAATCTAAAATCGACACGATTCCATCAAGAATGCAACCAACCCATCAAATCTAAAGAACTAAAGCCAATTTCAAGAACATCATACTTTCAACTTTCTAGAACGAATTTCGCTAAACTGAACATGATTAGCGTGTGGGTGAACGAACCCAATTCTATGAAAGTGTCACATACCTCTTAGAATTTAATCCTTGGCAAACTCGGCAACCAATATCGTAAGAACTAGACGAATATTGACCTTTTATCCTCCTTTCTCCTCTTGAGTTCTTTCTCTAAAAAGCCTAGCGTAAAATTTGAGTGCGTAGACTGAACCAATTCAGTTTAGACCCCAAGTAAATTACTAAAAATGGATTTAATTAATTGGGTAATGAAAAGACCAAAATACCCTTCCAAAATCCGGGTAACCTTCCTTATTCAGATAGCCTACCTTAGAATATCTCCCTCATACGAACTTGAAAACTAGCAAACTTGGTGGCGTTGGAAAGATAATTCAAAGACCTTTCATTTGACATCTTGTATCCAACCTAACTCATCATGTAATAGGAGTTATGTATGTTTAAAGTTTGGTCAAAACTCATACTTAACATAACTTGCCAAATTTCAAATTTTCATTATTTTCAAAAATGGTTCTTTCTAATTTTGTTAGCTCTTCCAAATAACGGGGTGTTACAATTTGACCAGTCATTTTGACCAAAAAGCGACGGACTAAGAGATATTGTCCATCGCTTTTTAAAAAGATAATTAATCAATTAAAATTTATTAAAAACGATTGTGTGCTAGTTATAGTTTTATTTATAAATTATTATTTTTAATAAAAAGTGAAGGACGGCGTCTCTACATATATTAAATAAATAATTATTAATTATATATTTATTTGGGGTAAAAAACCGCAAAAAAAATTGACGGACTAAGAGATACCGTCTGTCACTTTTTGTATAATAATTTTAAAAAGAATTATTTTAATTAAAAAGCAACGGACAATGTGGCAAATGGCGTCGCTTTTTGGAGCGACATAGTTGGTCACTTTTCTATCCGTCATTTTTAGCAGATTTTTAGTAGTGAGAATTCCTATCTTTAATCCCCACATGCAATTATTTAAATTTGAGTTAAAATATTTCCAAGAAGAAAAGGTGTTAGAACCCATGCAGTCACGTGAGAATGCATTACACGTAAATCACTATGAGCTACATCTGTTTTAATTACGATTGACGAGAACTATGTTGAATCATTATTTATGCTTGAGTTTAAAAGTAATTAAAAGAGTAGAACTGATGAATTATATCGAGTCGAGTCAAGTTTCAAATCCTGCTTGACTCTGGAGATTTAATTGAGCAAATATATCAAAATAAAAAGTCTCTATTTTTTATCGTTCTCGAGTCTAATTATAGAGATAGAATTAAGGTTGTAATAATCATGAAAGAGAAAGTCGTTAAGTCATTTTTTACGGAAGTTACAAATGAGTTATCTAAATAAATTAGAGATAAAATGTATTATATTTATGGAACCTTAATATGACCATTTGTGGTATTATATTTACAGACCCTTAGTGATGCCCTCTAATGTAGTACATTTATGGGTTCTTGATAATGCCCATATGTTGTAGTATATTTGATCCTTAACGACACCCCTTTGTTGTATTATACTTATGGTTCCTTGATGCTACCCATTTATATAAGGAGCTAAAAATACTATTACTTGCAAGCCTTTGATGATGCTCATTTATTATATTATTTCTTTGAGTTCTTGATGATGCTCGTACAACAAAAGAAAAGCTTTTATGTCATAAACTTGTAGTAACTATGCCTACAAAGTTAAGCAAAAGTCTTTTGTTTTAACGTTATTTTCCTGATGTGGCATTTAAAATTTAGATGGAATCTTATACATGTTGTTTGTTGTCACAACTAAGACCGTCGTGATTGGCACCCAAACTAACCATCCGGTGGGAGAACCATTAATACTAATTAACTAACCAAGAACTACACAGCTAAATCAAACTAAGACAATTAAAGTTACAGAAGCAAGTTTAAATGCTAAGGAAAAGAAATAGAGTTCTAATAAACTCCAAAAGTCTAACAAAACAACTGCTGAAATAATGCCTAGAACCTGAAAGTCAATGTACCAAAATATCCAAGGTTCAACCATAAGTCTAAACAAGAAGGGGTAAAACCCCATTCTAATATACGAATAACTAACTAGAAAGTCTAATCCCGAAATGTGGACATATACAGAAAGAGAACTCATGGCAACCCGGAAGAACTGGCTCACCCTTGAATTCAAAACTATCACTGATCTTCTAAGCAAGGTCTATCAAAAGAGCTAGTGCAGTAGCAGTACACAATCACAGTGTACTGATAGGATCACGCGACTATCCCACTAAGTGTAACATACATAAGCCATTACAATATAATAACAACATGCATACACCGAACATATACAATATCAATATCATTTTCGAACAACGATCAAGTTTGCAATTTTCAATTACACAGTTATGTCAAGTCAATGGTCCTCTCATGGAACCCACACCAAAACTGTTAGTGTACCGGTTCGTGGTACCCAATCCAATGTTTATGCCGGAACCTGGCAACCGATCCCATATTTATGTCGGAACGTGGAAACCGATCCAAGTTAATGTGTCAGAACGCAACACACGATCCATTCAATAAGCCACAATCACAATCACGAGTATTTTCTCATAATCATACAATTAAGTCATGATTTCATGGAAAAGAATTATTCAATCATCCTCATTTATGAATAGTGTGATCAATAAGGCAACATTCGCATACATACACGTATTATAATGAAGCAAGAACAAATATACATCACAAAACATGAAATCACAACAATCACCTACCTCAAACAAAGCTTCAATCCCCTAAGAAACTTGATCCTTCCCTTTCCGGATTCTTTCCAGTTGTTCTTGGTCTACAAACACTCATAATAACACGGGAATCAATAAACGATGTCTAATTACCCGAATTAAAGTCAAAACTATCAACCCTAGATAAACCTCATGATCCCATTATCCAAATTAAGGCTTTTCCCACCATCCAAATAGTTCCAAAACCCTTCCCCAACAATAATCACCCAAGAAATTAGGTTCTACAGATCGAAAAATGGATTTGGGGATTGAAAACCTTACCTTTAGCCTCATGAATGGTGGAAAACAGTCAAGAAAAAACCTGGGGTCGTCTCCTAGCTCTCAAATTCAAAACTTGCAAAATAAAATGATTTTGGGGTTTATTTTCGATTTAATCCGCGATTAGCCCACCATAGCGATCCTCTCCCAGCTACAGCGGCCCCATCCTGGTGGAATAAATCTCGCCCTCGCATTTTGCGCCGAGAGAGAACAGCGTAATTAGAGTCTCAAACCGCCATTTCACAACACACCTTCATCCCACAACACTTAGAAATACCTGTTCACACTAAGATCAATTCTGGGAGTTCTATTCGCCCGAATTTAATTCTGTAAAGTCATACGGGTTCCTTAATGTCTTAGCTATCTATTCGTATGATCAAATTCATAATTAGATCTCCCAATTGTTACCAGATTTGTCTAGACCGCACTGTCTCTGATTTCATCCAAATCTGGACTAGGTTGGGAAATTCTAAGTTACTACGAAAAAGTTTTCTGGCCCAAAAAATTTTCCCCGTTTGCTTTTCTATAACGATGGGAACAGGTTATAATAGATTCCAATTTACCCATCATTCGTCCCCGAGTGACAAACTTAGGAAAATAGGCTAAAGAAGGAATAGAGTAGTACCTGAATCGACGAACAATTGGGGATACTTGTCTCGCATGTCCTTCTCGGTTTCCCAAGTAGCTTCCTCAACTGGACGATGCTTCCATTGAACTTTCACAGACTTAATCTCCTTGGTCCTTAGCTTCCGAACATCACGATAAAGAATTGCAATTGGTTCCTCCTCATACCGAAGGTCTTTGTCTAACATAGCTGAGTCCCATTTTATGATGTAATCTATGTCACCATGATACCTCTTCAACATGGACATATGAAATACCGGATGAACTCCCGATAGGTTAGGAGGTATAGCCAATCTATAAGCCACTGGCCCTACACATTCAAGAACCTCAAAGGGACCAATGTATCACGGACTTAGTTTGCCCTTCTTGCCAAATATCATCACCCCTTTCATGGGTGACACCTTAAGAAGAACATTCTCACCAGTCTGAAATGCCATGTCTCTTACCTTATGGTCTACATACTTCTTCTATCTACTCTGGGCCACTAAAAGTTTAGCTTGGATGCTTCTCACCTTATCTTGAGCATCCTTCACTAAATCAACCCCCAAAGGTTTCACATCTCCAGCCTCAACCATCCTATGGGTGATCTATATCCCCTCCCATAAAGTGCCTCAAATGGTGTCATATCTATGTTGGAGTGATAACTATTATTACAGGAGAACTCACACAAAGGTAAGAACTTATCCCAATGTCCTCCAAAATCAATCACACATGCCCTCAACATGTCTTCTAACACTTGTACAGTCCTCTCTGATTTTCCATACGTTTGTGGATGGAAATTTGTACTAAAAGTGAGTTGTGTGCCCAATTCATCATGTAACTTCCTCCAAAACTTGGAGGTAAGCTGCGTACCACGGTTTGAGATGATAGAAAGGGGCACCCCATGCAACGTCACTATCTTTTTGACATAAACCTTAGCCAATTGTTCAGCATTATAATCTACTCTTACTGAAATAAAACGGGTTGATTTAGTCAATCTGTCAACTACTACCCAAATAGAATCAAATTTCCCACAAGTCTTTGGAAGACCAACCACGAAATCCATGGCTATCTTTTCCCACTTCTATTCCGGAATTGGCATTCTCTAAAGCAAACCTGCAGGCCTTTGATGTTCATACTTTACGGAATGGAAATTTTGAAACCTATCCACAAACTCCGCTATATCCTTCTTCATGCCCGGCCACCAATAAATTTGCTTCAAATCTCGGTACAACTTAGTCACACCCGGATGAATGGAATATCGCGAACTATGAGATTTTGTCAACAATTTCTTAATCAAATCATCAACTCGAGGAACACAAATTAATCCTATATAACTGAGCACGCCTTCCGCATAAAGAGTGGTCTCTTGTGCCTTACCAATCTCAGTTTTTTGCCTAAGTTCATTCAAATTTCCATCCTCAAACTCTTTGGCCTTGATCTCCTCAAGGAACGTGGCCCTTACTTCAATGCTATCTAACACCCCACCTCTTTCTGAGATGCCTAACTGCATGAATTTGGACTCCAAGTTCTGGATTTCCTTTACCAAAGGTCGCTTGGATACACTCAAGCAAGCTAAACTACCAATACTCACCGCTTTTCAATTCAAATCGTCTGCCACTAGATTAGCCTTGCCCGGATGGTATTAAATTGTGACATCATAATCCTTAAGTAACTCCATCCACCTTCTCTGTCTCAAATTCAAATACTTTTGAGTGAATACATGTTGTAGACTGCGATGATCAGTAAACACATCGCACTTAACACCATAAAGAGAATGCCACCAAATCTTAAGAGCAAACACTACCGCTGCCAACTCCAAATGATGTGTTGGATAATTCCTCTCATGCACCTTCAACTGTCGCGATGCATAAGCTGTGACATTCTTATCATGCATCAACACAGCACCCAAACTCGAATGTGAAGCGTCACAGTAAACTATAAAATCCTTACGTTCAAAAGAGTTTTAAGCTTTTGAAAGCTCTCCTCGCATTTTTCAGTCCACTCAAATGGTATCTCCTTTTTGGTCAAATTTCTCAAGTGTGTGGCAATAGACAAAAAGGTCTTCACAAACCGACAATAGTAGCTAGTGAGCCCCACAAAACTCCTAACTTCAATCACAGAGCTAGGCCGAACCCTATTCTTAATCGCTTTAATCTTTTTGGGATCTACCATTACCCATTCTTTCGAAACTACATGCCCCAAAAAGGCAACCGAAGTCAACCAAATTTCACACTTAGAAAATTTTGCATACAATTGCAGGTAATCTATACACATCCTCATACTACAATCCTTTTTATTAACAAACAAAATTGGAGCACCCTATAGTGAAGCACTAGGACGGATAAAACCTTTATTAAGAAGTTCTAGTATTTGAGCCTTAAGCTCTCTTAATTATGTCGGAGCCATATGATATGGAGGGATAAAAATGGGGCGAGTACCAGGTTTCAAATCAATGCAGAAATCTATCTCTATCCGGAGGCATACCATGCAAATCAGTAGGAAACACTTCTCTAAATTCTGACACCACCGGAATAGACTCAATAGATTGAGATTCAACCTTAACATCCCTAATATGAGCCAAATAAGCCAAACACCCCTGCCCTACCAGTTTCCTAGCCCGAATAGAGGATATGATCTTAGCTTGCTTAGGCTTGTACACCCCTTCCCACTCTAATTTTTCCCTTCTCAAAATTTCTAGAGTCAAAGACTTACTATTACAATTAAGCATAGCATAATAGGGGGACAACCAATTCATGCCTAAGATTATATAAAAGTTAGTCATATCCAAAATCACCAAATCAACCCAAGTCAGAAAACCCATAAACAAAATAGGACAAGTACGATAGACATGAGTGACTATGACACACTCTCCAACTGGGGTAGAAACATGGATAGGGGCATAAGTATATCACAATTCATATTAAATTCTGAGGAAAATCGCACGGACACATAAGAATAAGTAGAACCCGAATCAAATAACACATTAGCAATCCAGTCGCAACTAAGAATAGTACCTGTGATCACTACATCAGACGCCTCAGCCTCGGTCCTACCGAAAAGGGATAACACTGAGTCTTGTCATCATGAGGATGGGTGAATTTCTTGCTTGGCTGCGTTGCACCCCTGCCTACGTTACCATTTCCCCTACCTCTGCGGCCTCGCTGATTTCCTCCTCGCCCACCTTGTGGACACTCTCGACCATTATTACCATTTCACGAGGGTACCACTGCTCTAATCTACTGCTGTGCGGAATCCATCATGCGTGGATAGGGATAATCTCTCCTCATATGTCCATTTTCTCCATAGTTATATCAAGTACGATCAAAAGATAGCCTGCTTCCCGCCGAAGGTGCGACTCCTTCGCTATCCTGAATCAAATTCTGAGGTGCAGTTTCAGAGTAATTACCTATAGAAGCGGGTATAGCGAACTGAATTGGTCGGGCAGAAAGAGTCGGCCTTCCCGAACCTCTGGAGTAAGAACCTTGAAAGTTGTCTGAATTCTTGGCTTTCTTAGCCAAAGCCTTAGCCTGACCGTCTCGCCTCACCCCCTCCACTTTCTTCACAAAATATGTTACCTCATTGAAGCTTTTTCCTGTGGAGGTCATCTGAATAGACAATACCTGCAACTCAGAATTTAGTCCCTTAACAAATAAATGGATCCCTTCTTCCTCAGTAATCACCAATTGCGTAGCATATCTAAACAAAACATGGAACTTGGCCTCATAAGATACCACAGACATACCATCTTGCTCCAAAGCCATGAACTCATCCTTCTTATGATCTCTCAAAGTCCGAGGCACATATTTTTCCAAAAATAGAGCATGAAACTGGGTCTAAGTGAGTGGAGTAAAGCTGAAGATCTGCATTCCACATAAGCTCTCCACCACTGTTTTGCCTCACCTTGAAGCTGAAACATCACAAACTCTACTCCATGCTGATGGACAATTCCCAACTTATGAAGCCTATCATAGTAATCTAGGATGAACTCATAGGCGTCCTCACTCTTAGAACCATGAAACACGGGCGGTTTCAATTTCAAGAACTTAGTCAATATCTCATGCTAATTAACAGTCATAATAGGACCCAACAAAGGATGAATGAAGGCATCAGTACCTATAGGTCCACCCACCTTGGGAGCAGTGATAGCAATAAGGGGATTGGTGGGAGCTTGAGTTGCTTGAACTGAGGGAAGCACTCCGGGACCAATCAATCCTTTCAAGAACGACATAATATATTGAGCTAACACTGGGTCTAAAGGAGTAATACATGTAGTCTCAGCCTGCATATCTTCCTCCTGTCCAACATTCTTCTCATTCTCCTCATTCTCAATCTCTATATTCTCTTCTACCTCTTCATGATACGCAGGAGGAGCCTTATTTCTGGGAGCATTCTCAACTGGTGCTCCATCCCTAGTAGGCACCACCCTTCCTTGGCCTCTACCCCTAGCTCTTCCTCTACCCCTGCCTTGACTGTGACCTTTTGCTGTAAATTCCTCAACTGGAGCACTGACGGGAGCTACGGGCCTGACGCCGTTGAACCTAGTGTTAACCATCTGTAGACAGAAGAGTGGAGGAGGTTAGATACAAATTCAGATTGCCATATACCAATTGGAATCAACTTATAGCACGAAAGATGACAAGAGAAAACAGAGAGATTTCCTAAAGTCCTATAGCCTCTCGAAGAAAAGTACAGACGTCTCTGTATCATTCCGTAAGACTCAACTAGACTGTTTTTGCTACATCGAGATCAACGAACCTAGGCTCTGATACCAATTTTGTCACAATCGAGACTGTCATAATTGGCACCCACACTAACCCTTCGATGGCAGAACCATTAATACTAATTATCTAACCAAAAACTACACAACTAAATCAAACTAAGGCATTAAAAGTTATGGTAGCAGATTTAAATGCTAAGGAAAATAAATAGAGTTCCAATAAACACCAAAAGTCTAACAAAACAACTATGGAAATAATGCCTAGAACATGAAAGTCAATGTATCAAAACATCTAAGGTTCAACCATTAGTCTAAACAAGAAGGGGTACAATCCCATACTAACATACGAATAACTAACTAGAAAGTCTAAGCCCAAAATGTGGACATAAACAGAAAGAGAACTCATGGCAGCCTGTAAAAATTGGATCACCCTTAAATTCAAAACGATCACTGATCTTCTATGCGAGGTCTGTCAATAGCCGCCGAAAGACGCCCTGTACTGAACTAAGAAAGAGCAAGTGCAGTATTAGTACACAACTACAGTGTACTAGTAGGATCATGTGACTATCTCACGAAGTACAACATACATCGGCCATTACAACATAATAACAACATGCATACACCGAACATATACAATTCATTATCATTTTCGAACAACGATCAAGTTTACAATTCTCAATTACACAGTTATGTCAAGTCAATGGTCCTCTCATGGAATCCACACCCAAACTATTAGTGTACCGGTTCGTGGTACCCGATCCAAAGTTTATCACAGAATGTGGCAACCGATCCTATATTTATGTCGGAACGTGGCAATCGATCTAAGTTAGTGTGTCTAAATGCAACACCCGATCCATTCAACAAGCCACAATCACAATCACGAGTATTTTCTCATAATCATACAATTAAGTCATGATATCATGGCAAACAATAATTCAATCATCCTCATTTATGAATAGTGTGATCAATAATGCAACATTGCATATATACACGTATTATAATGAAGCAAGAACAAACATACATCACACAAAATGAAATCACAACCATCATCTACCTCGAACAAAGCTTGAATCCCCTAAGAAACTTAATCATTCCCTTTCCGGATTCTTTCCGCATGTTCTTGTTCTACAAACAATCATAATAACATGGGAATCCATAAACAATGTCTAATTACCCAGATTAAAGTCAACACTAACAACCCTAGATCAACTCCATGATCCTATTATCCAAATTAGGGTTTTTCCCACCATCCAAACAATTCCAAAACCCTTCCCCAACAATAATCACCCAAGAAAGTAAGTTCTACGGATCAAAAAGCAGATTCGGGGAGTGAAAACCTTACCTTTAGCCACAAGAATGGTGGAAAATTATTAAGGGTTAAGTTTTCCGCTGAGTCAAGTAACCAGGCAGAGGGTTCGCTTGGGGCCAACAATGGTCTTCGAGTGCCGATCCCGCCCAGGGTGTAGGCTCGGGGCATGACAAACTTGGTATCAGAGCACAGAGTTCCAGAGTCCTAGGGAGTCTTTGAAGCCATGTCTGTAGAGTCCTAGTTATCGATGTGAAGCGCGCCATATCTATAATTAGGAGGCTACAACACTTAGGAAGATTTCTCACTTCTTTCACACGAATCTCGTGCGTTAGAGTTTATCTCTAAAAATTTTCTTTCTAATTCGTGCTTGTGCGTATTTTCAGACAGTCATGTCTCCACGAAGACTTGGCAGAGGGCGTCCTCCTAGGCGTTATGTTGAGGAGCAAGAGTTACCTTATACACCTGAAGTGCAACCAACATCAAGGGGAAGTTACTAATGCTGAGTTCAGAGGGGCAATTAGGATACTGAGTCAAGCTGTAACTAATCAGATTGTTCAGCAAAGGGGAGCTCGATATGAAGGAGCTGACACTTCAAGGATTCGTGAGTTCTTAGGGATGAATCCTCCGAGTTTCATGGGTTCGAGCACTACTGAGGATCCAACGAACATCATTGAGGATCTGAAGAATATTTTTGATGTGATGCATATGGCAGATACTGAGCAAGTAGAACTAGCTACTTATCAATTGAAGGATGTTTCTAGAACTTAGTTCGACTAGTGGAAAGGGGCAGAGCTGAGGATGCACCACCTGTGAGTTGGGCCTGTTTTAAGGATGCTTTCTTGGGGCATTTCTTTTCTCGATAATTGAAAGAGGCCAAGGTACATGAGTTCCTCACACTTAAGTAGGATTCTTTGAGTGTTCACGAGTATGGGTTGAAGTTCACCCAACTATCCCGTTATGCTCCGGAGATGGTTGCAGATATGAGGAGTAGAATGAGCTTGTTTGTTGCTGGGTTGTCTCGTCTGTTGAGTAAGGAAGGAAGGGCTGCAATGGTTATTGGAGACATGGACATATCAAGGTTGATGGTTTATGTGCAGCAGGTTAAGGAAGAGAAGCTGAGGGACAGGGAATAGTTTAGAAATAAGAAATCTAAGACTGGAAATGAGTCCTTACAGCAGAGAGGTAATGCGAACCGTCCATCCTTTCAGCAAAGGCAAAAGGGACCTGCTCCATCATCTGCTAGGGTACCTGCACCTAGATACAGGGGTGAACATATTGGCCAGAATTCGAAGGACTTCAAGGCTAGACCAGCACAGTCTTCAGGTAGTGTGGCACAAGGGGGTAGTTTGATTCCTTGCCAGGTAAATGTCGTGATGGCCAGATGGGTTGTTTTAAGTGTGGACAAGAGGGTCACTTCATGAAGGAGTGCCCTAAGAACAGGCAAGGTAGTGGAAATCTGGGCAATAGGGCCCAATCTTCATCAGTTGCTCCCCCAAATAGGATAGCACCTAGAGGAGCTACTTCTACTGGCAGAGGAGCAAACCGCCTCTATGCAATCACCAGTCACCATGAGCAAGAGAACTCTCCAAATGTTGTCACTGGTATGATCAAAGTCTTTGCTTTTGATATGTATGATTTGCTAGACCCAGGAGCAAGTTTATCTTTCGTAACTCCTTATGTTGCAAAAAGGTTTGATGTTCTTCCTGAAAGACTTTGTGAACCCTTTTGTGTTTCTACACCTGTTGGGGAGTCTATTCTAGGAGAAAGAGTCTATTGTGATTGTCCCGTTTCCATCAATCACAAGAGCACCATGGCTGATTTGGTTGAGTTAGACATGGTAGATTTCGATGTCATTCTGGGTATGGACTGGCTTCATGCATGTTATGCATCATTAGATTGTAGAACTCGAGTGGTCAAGTTTCAGTTTACAAATGAGCCAGTCATAGAATGGGGTAGTAGTTCGGCAATGCCTAAGGGTCGTTTCATTTCATACCTTAAGGCGAGGAAGTTAGTTTCAAAGGGTTGTATCTATCACTTAGTCCGAGTTAATAACTCTAGTGTTGAGATACCTCCTATTCAGTCAGTTCCTATAGTAAGAGAGTTGCCATAAGTTTTTCCAAATGACCTACCCGGAATTCCTCCTGTGAGAGAGATAGATTTTGGCATAGATCTCATTCCTGATACTCATCCTATCTCTATTCCGCCATATAGAATGGCACCAGCAGAGTTGAAAGAGTTGAAAGAGCAGTTGAAATATCTCCTAGATAGGGGTTTCATTACACCAAGTGTCTCACCTTGGGGCGCTCCGGTCTTGTTTGTGAGAAAGAAAGATGGTTCCCTTAGGATATGTATAGATTACCGCCAGTTGAACAAGGTTACCATAAAGTGTAAGTACCCTCTTCCGAGGATTGATGATCTTTTCGATCAGCTTCAGGGTGCCACTTGTTTTTTTAAAATTGACCTTAGGTCGGGCTATCATCAATTAAAAGTAAGGGAATGTGATATTCCAAAGACAGTTTTCAGAACTAGATATGGTCATTACGAGTTTTTGGTCATGTCCTTTAGTTTGACTAATGCACCGGCAACATTTATGGACCTTATGAATAGAGTCTCCAAACCCTTTTTAGATATGTTTGTTATCGTCTTCATTGATGACATACTAATCTATTCAAGGCATGAAGATGATCATGCTAGTCATCTCAGAATAGTTCTTCACACTTTGAAAGATAAGGTGTTGTATGCCAAGTTCTCTAAATGTGAGTTTTGGCTTGAGTTGGTGGCATTCCTAGGCCACATTGTGTCAGGTGATGGAATTAAAGTTGATACTTGGAAAATTGAGGCCGTGCAGAATTGGCCTAGACCCACATCTCCAACTGATATTAGGAGTTTCTTGGGTTTAGCTGGCTATTATAGAAGGTTTGTAGAGGGGTTCTCGTCTATTGCATCTCCTTTGACCATATTGACTCAGAAGATAATGAAATTTCAATGGTCTGAAGCTAGTGAGAAAAGCTTTTAGGAATTGAAAAAGAGATTGATTACTGCGCAAGTTTTGACTTTACCAGAAGGTACTCAAGGTTTTGTGGTGTATTGTGATGCATCTAGAGTTGGTTTGGGTTGTGTCTTAATGCAGAATGGCAAGGTTATAGCTTATGCCTCCAGACAGTTGAAGGTTCATGAGAAGAACTACCCAACCCATGACTTAGAGTTGGCTGTTGTAGTATTCGCTTTGAAAATATGGCAACATTACTTGTATGGTGTGCATGTTGATATATTCACTGATCACAAGAGTCTTCAATATGCACTCACTCAGAAAGAGCTTAATCTCAGACAGGGGAGGTGGTTAGAATTACTCAAGGATTATGACCTGAGTATTCTTTACCACCCAGGTAAGGCTAATGTTGTTGCTAATTCCTTAAGCAGGTTGTCGATGGGTAGCACCACCCATATTGAAGAAGGAAAGAGAGAGTTAGCAAAAGATGTGCACAGACTGGCATGCCTGGGATTCAGGTTTATAGATTCCGCAGAAGGAGGAATAGCGGTGGCGAATGGGGCCGAGTCATCATTAGTGTCAGAAGTAAAAGAGAAACAAGACCAAGATCCCATTTGAAGGCAAATGTTCAAAAGCAAAAAGTATTAGCTTTTGAACAAGGGGGAGATGGTGTATTGATATATCAAGGTAGATTGTGTGTACCTATGGTGGATGGACTCCAAGATTAGATTATGGAGGAAGCTCATAGCTCCAGATATTCCATTCATCCGGGTTCCACAAAGATGTATCGTGACTTGAGAGAAGTTTATTGGTGGAATAACATGAAGAAAAGCATTGTTGAATTTGTTGCTAAATGTCCAAATTGCCAACAAGTGAAAGTTGAACACCAAAGGCCCGGTGGTTTGGCTCAGAATATAGAACTTTCGGAATGGAAGTGGGAGATGATCAATATGGATTTCATCATAGGGTTGCCAAGGTCTCTCAGACAGCATGATGCTCATAGTGGTGGTTGTCGGTTAGAGAAACTCCCACGGTATTATATTACATTATATGTAAACTGAGTTGTTATTGCATTTCTTTAACAAATTGAGTTACTACCTCCTGTTTTAAATGATTTGTATAACGACACTATTATTGTTGTTTACTTTGCATTTGAGTTGAGTTATTACATGAGTTGAGTAATGCCAAGGTAAGTGTTCTTTCCAAATTCCTTTCAAGCTTATGTCTTTTTTATTATTCCGCACGCATATTCGTACATTCAATGTACTGATGCCATTTGGCCTGCATCATTTTATGATGCAGACACAGGTAACCACGATCAGCATCCAGTGCCTCGTTGATCCAGTTGAGCACTCAGAGTCAGTTGGTGAGCCTCCTTGTTAACCGGAGGACCCCCCTTTTTATCATTTGATTTAGAACTTTAGTTGTTAGGATGATCGGGGGTCTTGTCCCGACATCCCTCTTTGTTTTAGAGGCTTCATAGACAAGTAGTTGTAGTTCTTTAGTTTTTCCATTTTCAGTTGTATACGTTTAGACTTGAGTTGCCATTTTGGCTAAATTTATTTCTCATTAAGTTATTGCATGAATTATATTTTGTGATTATCTCATATGTTTAAGTCTTCCACTGAGTAAGTAAGCTAGGCCAAGGGTTCTCTTGGGGCAAGAAATGGTTCTCGAGTGCCAGTCCAGCCCAGGGTGTAGGATCGGGGTGTGACACACACGTACAACATAGGTTCCCAGAGACTACTCAATTAAAATGCAAAAACATTGATGTATCTTATAGGCATTCTTCACAATAACAACAAGGATTAACTCTGTTTACAAACACAACCTGAATGAAGAAAATATTTTTCTGGTGGAAAATCAAGAATCGAAAGCTTTGAGTTCTCGAAACTATAAAAAGAGAGTAATAGAGACTGATGAGTTTGAATAAATTGAATGCATAGACAAAATTATATATAGAACGATATAGAGAAACAGAATAAAAGAAACTTGAATTTGGATGAACCCTTTTTCATGAGAGAAAATAGTGAAAAGAGAGGGAAAATTTTAAAACTTATGTAATGTATGTTCCATAAGACACATAGTAGATGATATCAAACACAATCTTCATGAAAAATAAAAAACCATCATCTAATGATGGAAGGGAACCAACTAGTAGACTACGTAGCAAACATTACTACAGACAAAGGAAACTACATATTTTTAGATTTAAACAACATGGTTAAAACAACAAGAAGGATTATAAACAATAACAAATTAAATTTCACATATTTGAGAGTATGACCAACTAGAAGATAATGGGAATAAGAAGGCCACAACATCATAGGTTTTTCACATAGACATCATTTACAAAACATCATGAGTCTAAAAAAATGTGAAGAGCTATCTAACCTAGTATACTTCAACTAGCAAAAAGGGACTCATAAAAATGAAGGAATTAAGGTCAGATGGGAGCTCTTAAACCAAGAAGTAGTCTTCATCACTAGTTTGAAGAGGTGGACAGAAGCTACTCATGCATTCTGATCAAGCACCATCTGCGGAAATAGGGGAATTAGATGGGAGAAAAGGAAGAAGAATAGAACAAAGGTGAGCAAGAACCTAGACATGAGGTATCCTTTCCGAAGACAAGATACAAAAAGCAACACACAAGAGGAAAGACCCACCATAAAATAGAAGGCAGTTGGAAAGACGAAGAGAGGCAATTTAAGCGAGAAGCAAAAACATAGAGAAGTAAACAGGATGAACTAAATTTACTCTTGTTAGATGAGGAAAGGAAGCCACGAACACATGGCCATGAATGTTAGTGATCCATAAGTTGAGGAGGTGGAACTTCTTTATGATCCAAAGTAAGAACATTTTTTTAGGAGTGGAGTGGATTTGGACTGAAAGAGAGAGGCGGATTATGAAATGGGAAACCCTAGCATTAAGGAAATGTTATTGGCAGTATATTGCAGGCCATCCAAACGGGCTACCCATTTATTTGTTTTGTTTGTTAATTGATATAGGCATTAGGCCCATATGAGTATTGTAATATCTTTTAGATTCATTTTAATAAAAGCCCAAAAGTTGTTTTTAATAAGTGTGCATTTAGAGACATATTAGAATCTTCCCACAAACCAAGATGATGTAAAGTATTCAAGATTAAATCATCAATTTTTGTCAAATAAATTCACACTCAAAATTTATAAATTTGAATTTTAAAATTTTGATGTAACATAAATTGGATCGGAAATAATAGTATGTGTATATTCTTTTATTATATAAGAATTGACGTGCATGGGTATTTTCGGAAAAAGTAATAAAAATGTGTTTTTTTCCTTTAACTAAGTTTTTATATAAATTTTTGACATTGTTGGGCCTACTTTAGCTATGCCAATTAGTTTCAATTCATATACTTTTGATATAGCTTTATTACTTTGAATGTTGGTGTTGTTTGTGTACTCTTTGTAATTACTTTGAGTTAAAAAATTAATTTTCGATGAAGAGTAATACATTCATTGTGGACATCTTAATAGGCCTCATACATTAAGTTTTCAGGAAAACAGAATGAGATAATAAGAGAGCATTTATCCGAACGGTTTCAGATTTTTTTACAACCTAGAGAAAGCAAATTAACATTGAAATTATTTTTAAAAAAAAGGCTCTGCTCAGCTTAGTTACAAGGGGTTTTTGAATTTTCGTAGAACCCAGTATAAAGGTGCTTGAGTTAATATAGAGGGTGGTAGGCCATCTAACGATTTTACTTGACAATGTCTTCATAGTCAAGTTCGTCACACATCGCCAAGTAATTGGGTCAGAAGTTTCATCGTAGTGTATCTTTTTCTCCTGATTGTATCCTTGAACTACTAATCTGGTTTTCTTCCTTGTGTTATGCCCTTGGTCATAAAGCTTGTTTCGACACACCCAACTAATTCCTATGACACATCTGTTTGGATGTTTGGGGACCAGGTTCCACATTTCTCTTTGCTCAAACTAATTTAGTTCTTCTTGCATATCAATGATCCAGTCACCGTCTAGCAATGCCACCTAGATATCATTTGTCTTTATGTGTGAAAGATAGGCGGCAAAGGTGCATATATTCCTTAGCTTGGATCTAGTGTGTATTCCTAAATAAATCGGTGTGAAGATGTTCTTAACCGGATGTGAGATTTTATGTGTCCAGTTGCTTCGTTGGACAGTCTTGTAACATCCCAAAATTTTTGAAGATAGATTCTAGCCATTCTTTATTTGTGAATAAGATTTCACCGAGTGATTCTAAATTTTCTTAGATGTTAAGGTCACTAAAATTCTTTAGCATAAAGTTGAATTGAAAACTTTCCTTCCAATTGCGTTTCACTATGAGATTTTTCTTGGGTGAAATATAAATGACCATATCTCTTAGAATATAAAGAGATATGTGACCCATAACCAATTAAATTAAAGGTATTTGAATCTCTTTTCTGACGCCACCAATTTCGTGTCGATCAAAGTTTTGAGTAAAACTTTATGACTATTTTAGTAATCTGATACAGTGCAGTGATGAATTAGCCGACAGGAAAACATTAAAAAGGGGTCATTTTTTGTCTCTTTACCTCTAAGAAAACCCTAAATGAATTTCTTGACTAATTAAAGGCTCAAAACAATCAGATTTTCATCTCTTAATCCACAATTCTTTTCTCTCTCAAAACCGTAAGGAAAAATCAAAGTAGAAGACTCCATTCAAGATTCTTTCAATCTTTTTCAAGATTCTTCTTCAAGGTAAGTTTTTCTCGAAGAATTCCATTCTTTCCAACTCAGATTCCTCCATACAATTATGAATCACTAATGAAAATCATAATTCTTGGTCATAGAGATTTCAAGAAACTAATTCAACAATCTCAAAAATGATTTCTTGATTGTTCTCCTTCAAGCTAGGGTTTCAAGGCTTCTATTCATGTTTTTTTTTCAAGATTCTTCAAGAACCTTGTTTTTCAGGTATGCAAGTGTATCATAGTGTTGGACTAGTTCGTTCTCACGCCCTAAATCTACTTCAAATCAGTAAAAGAGTAATCTAGGATTCTATCCCTAGATTTGAGTATTCTTGAGATGAGTTGATTTTGAGTTCTTGAGTTCCTTATTCTTTTGAAATTTTATTCCTACTTATTGAATTGCTATATGTTATGTATTAAGATTCTTGATTTGATTTGTTTATGTCTAAATTTCAACACGAACCACATAGATTGAGTATTCTTGAGATGAGTAGTATCGTTGAGTTTCGAGTTCTTGAGTTCTTGCGTTCTGAGTACTGAGTTTCCATATTATTGTTAAGACCCCTGAGTTGAGTAGTTCATGTCCATAAGTCCGCATGAACCCCATAAATTGAGTTATAAATTTTGAAATGTTTTTTAAAGCCAACATTTGACTTTTAAACTGTGTTTTTGAGAAAGTAAACATGAGTTTTTAGAAAGAGTTTTTAAAACATGATTAGTATGACAGTCGAGTATGCCATCAATGTTTGAGCAGTATAGTATCTTGCTATACCATCAATGTTTATGCAATATGACTTCCCGAGTCATCAATGATCATATCACAATATGATTTTGATATATTCTTGAGAAAGAGTTTTCAAGTATGAAATGAGTAAGACTATAAAGGAACCAAGTATTCCCAAAGGTATCCGTTTTTATATTAATAAAAGAGAAACTTTGATTTCTAAATGAGCTATGAGTTCAAAGATATTTCAAGATCATATACCTCTATTAAGAGGATAGTTTGAGAATTATATCAAACTAGAGGAAGAGTATGTTTTTAAACATTGAGATTGAGTATATATTATTCGGAGTAGTATTGAGAACCGATATGGACATGAGTTCAGACAACTCACATTCCTCATAAACCATGTTTGCCAACATGGGTACGGGATCATACTTTTTAGATGAATGCTAAGTGTTGTCGGGTAGAGATTAGTGGATCCTTAGTTTAGGTGTTCTATACCCCGGCAAGGTATAGGACAGTTCTGGCAGCATGGGCGAGGCGTTGTATCATCACGTAGCTCATAGTGATGGTTGTCGGTTACAGAATCTACAAAATAGAGTTAAAAGTGTATTTTTATTATATCACTTAATATGTTGAGTTCAAAGATGAGTAAGTATTTTGTAAAGTTTTAATGATTTCACTTCTTTATTTCTTTACATCTAGTTGAGTATATATCAATATATATTGCATTCCTTTCATTCATTTATTTGTTATTCAATGATATTACATATTCGTACATTCAATGTACTAATGTATTCGACCTATATCTTTTAATGATGCAAATACATGTTCTTAGGATCCTCAACAAGAGTCTGTTGAGCTCACTTCATCTGCTCGTCAGCATTTGAGTAAGACCTCCTTGCTTCTAAAGGACTCCATTTTTATGAGTTGTTAGTAGTAGTTCCCTTATGGAGTCGTGTGTCTTGTCCCGACGGTCATCTTTGTATAGTAAAGGCTTAATAGATAGACAGTTTTGGAGAGTCTTTCAGTTTTCAGATGTTTTACTTAAACTAATTATTCGTATTTAGTATGTTCAGCAAGGTTTTGAGATTTAGTAATCTATTTTTAAATGTTTCTTTCAATTTAATGCTTCTGTATGCTTGAGTTAGTCTTCCGCTTGTAGTCAGCCAGGATGAGAGTTTGCATGGGGACTAAGAATGGTTCTCGAATGCGGGCCATGTCCAGGGTGTAGGCTCGAGTCTTGACAAACTTGGTATCAGAGCAAAGAGTTCAAGTGTCCTAGGGTGTCTATGAAGCCGTGTCAGTAAGATCTCATATATGGTTATAAGGGCCCCACTTCTATAAATAAGGGACTACATACATTTAAGAAAAGTTTTCCTCCTTTCATACTCTAAATTGTGTAGTAGAAATGTGTCATAAGGAATTTTTTCTAACTCGTTCATTTCTCATATCCATTCGACTACCTCTCATACTCAAGGTAGTTGAAAAAAAAGTAAGATACTTATTGATGAATTACTGTCAGTAAAAATCTTGAGAAAATCATAAGACTGCAGAGGGGCTTGAGAGAAGCCCATGAGTGAGCTTAAGTGTTGAGATTTGAAAGAATGCACTCTTATTCATATGAATCATGCGTTCAAGCTGGAGCGAGATGTATTCCCATACTCTTTTCTCTAAACCTTGTTTTAGCTGAGATCCTTATGAGGAAGTGTGTTTTAGAGCTTGGGTAGTATTTTCATCGAAAAAGATAATGTGAGTTACGAGATTATGAGAAGTATACCAAGGGCTATGTTTTCCATGCATCCCAAATCTAATCACGCCTTTCATGGGTGACATATATATAAAGACTTTATCACCTACTAAAATCCCTCAAAGGCCACCACCTACGGTCAGCATAACTCATGTGCCTACTTTGAGCTATCTGAAGTCTATCCTGAATCACCCTTACATGGTCCAAAGCCTCCTGAATCAAGTAGACACCATGCGGTCTAGGCTCTGTGGACACAAACAAACCAATCAGAGAGCGAGAACACCTACCATATAAGGGCTCGAACTGGGCTATCTAAATGCTAGAATGGTAGTTGTTACAAACTTCGCCAAAGGTAAGAACTAGTACCACTAAACTCCAGACTATAAAGCACAAGTCCCAAACATATCTTCAAGTACCTAAATGGTACACTCCGACCATCATTATTTGGGTGGAAGGATGTGCTAAGATCAACACAAGTGCCCAACTCATCCTGAAAAGTCTGCCACAAGCTAGAAGTAAATTGAGCACCTCGATATGATGAACCTTCTCACGAATGTAGATATGGGTTGATCTATTGGCGTTGAATGAAGACTGAATAGGGAGGAAGTGTGCTAACTTGCTCAATATATCAACGATGACCCTAATACTATCAACACCTCTAGAAGTCCGAGGCAATCTTGCCAAAAAATTCATAGTGATGCGATCCCACTTCCACTCCGAAATGGGTAATCTCTGAAAATCACCACCAAGCCTTAAATACTCTGCCTTCACCTACTGTAACTAATAAAATGAGATAGATAGATTGTAATATCTCTCCTCATGCTGCCCAACCAGTAATGCTGCCTCAAGTCACAATGTCTTTAGGGTGCCCAGATGGATATATTATCTAGAATGATGGGCCTCATAAGTATCAGCTAAACTAAAACCATAACTCTCTAGAAAACAAATATGGCCTGAAAACCTCAAAACTCCATCTGCATCCAAGGTAATTAACAAACATCACCCGCTAACATTGGCTCTTGAAGTTCTACCAAATCCACATCCTCAAATTGATTGCTACGGATCTAATCAAATATATAGGTTTGAACCCCCACATAGGCTAAAACATGTCTAGAATTTGAGACATCCAACGGAACCATCTGATTAAATAAGGATTGAATGTACAAAGCTAAAGGTGGCTCCACCATAGATAAGAAGTTTACACTACAATTAGTCACTTCCCTGCGACTCAAGGCATCTGCTACTACATTTGCCTTACCCGAATGGTAGAGAATAGAGAGCTCATACTCCTTCAGAAGCTCAATTTGGTGATGCTGCTTCGATTTAAGGTCCCTCTAGATTATGATGTATTGAAGACTCCTATGATCAATGTAGATCTCATAACAAACTTCATACATGTAGCGCTTCCAGATCTTAAGCGCAAAACTACCGCCACCAACTCCAAGTCATTATTGTGGTAGTTGCACCCATGTAGCCTAGTTGCCTCAACACATAGGTAATAACTAAGCCCCGTTGCATCAATACACAACCCAAGCCAATACTTGATGCATCGTAATAGACAATAAAACCCTCACCCTTAACTAGAGTAGTCAATATAGAAGCAATAGTCAACAACTCCTTAAGCTTCAAAAAGGTCAACTCACACTGCTCAAAACACTCAAAAGAACATCAAGGCGAGTCAGCCTTGTCAAAAGTGCTACAATTATGGATAAGCCCTCCATAAACCGTTTGTAGTAGCCTGCTAATCCGACGAAGCTCTGAACTTTAGAAACTGACATGGGCGTAGCCCAACCACGAGTAGTCTCAATCTTTGCTAGATATACCATGATGCCATTTATGTGCCCCAAGAATCCAACAAACACAAGTCAAACTTGCACTTTGAGAACTTGACATAAAGCCGCTGATTTCTCATAGTCAGGAGCACGATCCTTAGATGCTACTCATGACCACTCATGTTCTGTGAGTATACCAGGATGTCATCGATGAACACAATGATGAATAAATCAAGATACCATCTAAACACCCGCGCCATCAAGTCCATTATGGTGGCAGGGGAATGAGTCAACCTAAAAACAACAGTAGGAACTCATAGTAGTCATATCAACTCCTAAATGAAATCTTAAGGATGTCCGCTGCCCTATTCCTCAATTGATGGTAAAGAGATCTTAGATCAATCTTCGAGAACACTGTGGCACCCTTAAGCTGGTTGAATAGACCATAAATCCTAGGCATGGGGCAATGGTTCTTGACCATCAGCTTATTCAACTACTTATAATAAATACACATGTGCATCTTACCATCCTACTTTTTCACAAACAGGACGGGAGCGTCCTAAGGCCATACTCTAGGCCTGGTGAATGCCTTACCCAATAGATCTTGAAGTTGAACACTGATTATTTCTATATTTCAGCTCTATTCCAGATACACAAGTTGATGATGTTCAGGCCACAGCCTCCAGCAGGCTTGCAAATGTTTTCTCAAAAAACCAATATTTTTTTTATATGGTAACATTACAGGTCCACAAGAAAGTCTGACAGATCTGCTCAATACTCTTCAACACCTTCTTAGGAATCAAAAATATTTGGGACCAATAAGCTTGCACTCCAAACAAGACAGACTTGATTAATTGTACTCTTCTAGTATCGGATAGTAATTTAGCTAACCAACAAGTAATCTTTATAGTAATTTTTTCAATAAGTGGCAAGTCATGGTTGACACTGAACTTCATAGATGCTAAAGACACTACGAAATATCTGAATGGGAGGGTACCTTCAACATATCCCAACTCTTTAAGAATCTCTGTTTTTGTATAAGTTGCAACCTCTGCAATATATAGAGAGCTTTTGTCTACATAGCCTATAATCCAGAAGCCTTGGAAAACTTCATGAATGCTTGATTTAGCAGCCTAACAGAGATAATATCAGCCCTGCAATACATCAATAGATCATCTGCAAAACAAATATGCACACTTCCCAATTTCCTACACCTTAAGTGAAAATTGAAGTTCCTATTCATAACTAACTGATTAGGTTGTCTTCCCAAATCTCCATAGCCAAGACAAAAAGTTAAGGGGACATAGGATCCTCTTGTCTAATGCCTTTTTTTCTTTTGCATTAAAAGGCTGAGTCAATCCTCCATTAATCATCAAGGAATAGGACACCGTAGACACACATGTCATGATCCAATGAACATTTTTGGTAGGGAACCCCATGCTACTTAACAACTTCTTGAGAAAGCCCCATTCCACAGTATCATAAACCTTCAGGTCCACCTTAAAAACACACATCGGGGAAATTTATTTCCAAGAGTAGTTTTTAAAAATCTCATGACTAAACAATATATTATCAATAATGCTTCTCCCTTCAACAAATGCAGATTAGGAGCATCCCACTATACCACCAATCACCTGCTTGTGTCTCGTGGTTAACTCTTTCGAAATGATTTTGTACAAGATAGTGGAACATGCTATAAGTCTATAGTCCTTACCTTTGTAGGGGATGAACTTTGGGAATTAGATTTATAGCAGTGTTGAAGAACTGTTGTACAGCTTGTACTATCTAATCTTTCAGCAACTCCCAATTCAAAATGAGAAATTCAATTGGAAATCCATCTACCTGTTTAGCTTTCTCTTTTTGCATAGTCTTTATAGCATCAATGATCTCCTCATATGTCACCTCTCTTATCAATTCTTTTTGTTTTTGCACTGTTAAGCAGAGCCCATCTCTAACAAACATAGAGTCCAAGCAAAGATCACATGTGTTGCACGTGTATTCCATGCTTAATATTACAAATATTTAAAAGTTAAAAGTATTTGAACTGTAAAATAAAATACCTACATTTTTTAGAACTATTTTTTATACATTAATTTTTATATTATAAGGTACCTGATGGATGATGTTCTTGTTGTTGGTTTTCATATTTTACTTCTCGATTGAATGTTTACCTAAATCAAAGATAGTCATTTGACTTTTCATTTTTTTCCCCACTATTAAACTAAATTTAAACATAGAAATATTTTCAATCTGTTAAATCATATATATAATCTCCAATTTACTTTACACCTAATAAAAATATTGTCCATATCCTTGTAAACGATTTTTAATTTATTCAACAAGGAATGATTCTTTCAAGGGTCAATAACAATGTTGAGTTATCATGTATATAGGGGTGGTATAAAAATGTGAAAAGTTACAGGGCAAAATTTAATATAAGGAAAGATGAAAGATATAAATAATTAATGTAATAACTAACGGAATTCATAATGCTATAACAAAAGAATGTAAAAGGGTATGAATAACATTTGCAATAATTAATAATAACTAAGAGAATTCATACTGCCATAACTAAAGAATTAAAGTGCTATAGCTGAATTTCTTATTAATTATGCATTTACATAAATAGCTATGACTTCTAATTATTTTTATTGTCTATTCAGATAATTAAATTTAAATTTACTGTAGGGGAAAGGTAGTAATCCAACTTTACACTTTAAAGTTTTCCGTGAATTTCACATGTATTCCATATTATTGAATATAAAATTTATTTTGCTAATGATAATTTTTTTAATGATTCACATATTTTCCTATTTTTTATGAGTGTTTAAAAAATAAATAAAAAAGATGACGAAATTAGAACATTTAAAAATAATATATTTTGAAGTTAGAAGATCTTGTTAGCTTGATGATAGTTAGATCTTGTTAGCTTGACGGTACTTTCGTGATATATATAATACTTTAATTTAAATACACATACCTACCCAAATATATATCTATATATAAAGATTTGCATATAGTAAAAATATTTATCTCATAAGAATAAGTAACTAAATAAAAAATAAAAATTAAACTAATAAACCCTTCAACTCAGCGTCATTTTAAATCATATGAATTTTCCTTCAACTAAAATAGATTTTTTTTGTTAAAAGAAAGTAAATAAGTAAAACGAAAGGAAATGTTTATATTAATAAATCACATGAAAAAATTTAAAGTATAAGAAGAAGAAGAAGAGTAGAATATTATAAAAAATTTGTTGTTGAAAAATGAGGGAAATCCCTCTATTTATAGCCAACAAAGGGTAGTATCTAGTATGAATAAGTGCTTATGTGTCTTATCTGAAAAGTCATTACCCTTCGAAAAAGTGACAATCCTTAAGTAACAACTTATCAAAAAAGTCACAACTCTTTGGAAAGCCACAACTCATCTGAAAAGCCACAATCCTTTATAAAAGTCATATCTTATCGGAAAAGTCACAACCTTTTGGAAAGGTCACAAATCATCAAAATAGTCACAACCATTTGGAAAAGGCACAACTCATTAGAAAAGTCACGACCCTTCGAAAAAGTTACAACTCTTCGGAAAAGTCACAACCTTCCAAGAGAACATATGTTATTCAAACAGATATAGATGAGTGTATTAACTAGGGGTACTATCACCCGATTCCTCGAGCCGTGAAGGCACCTACTATATCCCACCAGTAGGTAAGCCAATTTGAAACCCAGAACAGCTAGTAGTGGATAATAGGGCAGAAACCAAGTAGCAGAAACAATAACAACAAAAGGAATAAGGCAAGCCAAAATAATACATACATAAGAACTGAATCCCTCCCAGAACCTGGAAATCACAAGTGCAGAGCCATACTAAGAATAAAAGTGCCAAAAGTGGACCAACATACAAAAATATACACTACTACAAAAGGACCTATCTCAAGTACAAAATACGAGCCACAAAATATGTGTAAAGAAGGAGATGGAAATGATCAGGATGTTGTGCTCACCCTCGCGTCCGGATGCTGGCTGCTACTGGCTCGAATGGCAGCGCTGATAACTGGTGCTCGTTCCTACATAACGAGAATAGATGCAAAGTGTAGTACGAGTACCAAAACAACAGGTTCCTAGTAGGCATCACAGGTGATTGAGTAACTAAGGTAAAAGCAATATGAGATTCTAGAATAAAACACGGACATAGGTCACGAACAAGAAAAGTAAAGGTATGCACACGAGTGTAAGGGAAACAAACCTAAGGTCACTACTCCAACTGGGCCCCCATAAGCCCAGAAGGTACACTCGTGCGCAAATTGAGGTAAAACCCCGAACGGTCCCATATAAGCCCGATAGGTACACAGAAAAGCTAAACTAAAACTAGAGGAGATTTGTAAACCCGAAGCATTACAAAAATGTCAGAATTCCCAAGCTATGAAAGAAAGGAAACACATTGCCTGGACCTCAAACCACGGATGAGTCTGCCTATAGTAGATACGCCGATAGAGTCGAACTCTACAAGGGATAGCACAATGCCCGAACCTAGAACCGTGGATGTCGACTACCAGTACATAAACTGATATAACCCAAGGGGGCCGGACTCTGTATTTCGACTCCATTCTAGGAGGATAAATAAGCAGCAGCTGGAAGAACCTCATGTTAAGTTACTATGACAACGTAAAGCTTCCAAATAAGACATCCAAGGATTCCCGCATCTAAAAGTCATGGGCAACTCTTCGTAATCATCTTCTATAGATATGCTACCCTACTAAATTCAACCTTCCGAACTTAACGGCATAGTCAAAATTTCCATCAAAAGTCATGTCGATAAAAAGTAGATCCCACTCCCAAAGGCCATTTTTAACCAAAATCCACTGAGGGGCTCGAAATGAGTCTGGAGACCTCAAGAGTCGAACAAAAGATCATTCTAGACTAAACTCGACATTATGGGGCTAACCGCGTTGTCTGAATTTTCACTCAGATGCGTTTTCCAAGAATGTTGACCAAAGTCATCTGCTTGACATTTATTAAGGTTAAAACGCTAAAAATGATTTAAACTCACACCGAAAGCCTCGGAACTCGAGTCAACCATGCTTCTAGCCTAATTTGGCCATTTCAGAGCTGATGGAACTGTCAAAATTCCATTCTGAGGCCGTTTTCTTGATGAATTGACTAAAAGTCACTTTTTTGGCTTCAAGGCCTCTAAAACACGGAATGCTGCACAAAATCCAAACGAACAGACCAAACGACCGAACTTTCAGTGCCAGCAAGTCATAAATAACTTGGGGTCGCTGTAGGAAAGCTCTAACCCAAGAAAAGAAGGCAGGTACACAAAAATGAACTGGAGGGTCATTACAACATCCTCTACTAAAAGAACTTTCCTCGACGAAAGTAAGGATAAGGATATACCTGAGGGCTCAAATAAGCTGGGCAAATGCTCCCGCATCTCCTACTAGGTCTCCCACGTAGCCTCCTCGACTGGACGGTGTCGCCATTGGACCTTAACTACAGGAATGGACCGAGAACGGACCTGACGAACATCTCTTGCTAATATGGCTTCCGACTCCTCAACAAAGGTTACGCTGTCATCCAACTTAACTGACTCATAATGTAGCACATGAGACTCATCTAGAATATTCCGGCATAGCATCGATACATGAAAAACCGAGTGTATAGCTAAAAATGTAGGAGGTAGGGCTAACTCATAAGCAACATCACCAACCCTCCTCAGGATCTCAAAAGGCCCAATATATCTAGTGCTAAGCTTGCCCCACCTGCCAAACCTCATCACACCCTTCAAGGGCGACACCCGCAAGAACACCCGGTCACCAATACCAAAACACAAAGTACGACGCCTATGGTTAGCATAACTCTGGTGCCTGCTTTGAGTTGTCCTCCGCCTATCCTTTGATCACCCAAACTCTCGCCAAAGCCTCCTGGAATAAATCAGTATTGTACGGCTTAGGCTCCGAGGAATCAAACCAACCAACTGGAGTGCGACAACGCCTACCATATAGGGCCTCAAATGGGTCCATCTGAATGCTCGAATAGTAGTGGTTATTGTACGCAAACTCCGCCAAGGGAAAAAACTGATCCCACTGACCCCCAAACTCCAACACACAGGCCCACAATATGTCCTCCAGTTCCTAAATAGTGTACTCCGATGAGCCATCGTTCTGTGGGTGGAAAGTAGTGTTGAGATCAACCCTGGTGCCCAACTCTGTTTGAAATGCTCTCCAGAAACTGGATGTAAACTGAGACCTTCGATCTGATATGATAGACACCGGCACACCATGAAGATGGACTATCTCCTGAATATAAACACGGGCCAACCGTTCTGCACTGAATGTAGATCAAATTGGAAGGAAGTGAGCGGACTTGGTCAATCGATCCACGATGACCCAAATACTATCAATGCCCCTGGGAGTCCGAAGCAATCCCATCATGATGTCCATGGTGATACGCTCTCATTTCCATTCAGGAATGGGTAATCTCTGAAACTCCACACCATGCCTCTGATGCTCGGTCTTCACCTGCTGGCAACTAAGGCAACGTGACACATGCTCAGCAATATCTCTCCTCATATCATCCCACCAGTAATGCTACCTCAAGTCTCGATACATCTTCGATATGCCCGGATAAATAGAGTATCTGGAATCATGGGCCTCGTGAAGAATCAAGACCCCAACTCTAGGAACACATAAATGGCCGTCAAATCGGAGAACCCTATTTGAGCCTATAGTAGCCTGACCACTATCACACTGTAACACCCGAACTCTGAGGGCTGCTTATGACTCATCCTCGTACCCTCTGGCACGGATCCAATCAAATAGTAAAGACTGAACCCCGATAAAGGCCAATACTCGCCTGGAGTTTGAAATATATAATCTAATCATCATGTTAGCTATAGACTGAATATCTAAATCTAGGGGCCACTCCATGGTAGGCAAGTATGCCAAGCTACCCATACTCCCTACCTTTCGGCTCAAGGAGTCTACTACTACATTCGCCTTGCCCGGATGGTAAACAATAGAGAGGTCATAGTCTGCCAAAAGCTCAATCCAGCGTCGTTGCCTAGAATTAAGATCCCTCTAACTCATAATGTACTTTAGGTTGCGGTGGTTGGTGTAAATCTCACAATGAACCCCATATAGGTAGTGCCTTCAAAGCTTGAGTGTGAATACTACGGCCGCCAACTCTAGACCATGAGTGGGGTAGTTGCACTCATGTACTCTTAACTGTCGGGAAACATAAGCAATAACCCAGCCCCGCTGCATCAAAACACACCCTAGACCAACACTGGAAGCATTAAAATATACGGTAAAGCCCTCACCCTCAATTCGAAGAGTCAAGATATGAGCAGTAGTAAGCAACTCATTGAGCCTCCGAAAGCTCAACTCACACTCCTTAGACCACACAAAAGGAAAACCCTGGTGAGTCAATAGAGTCAAAGGTGCAGCAATAGTGGAGAAACCCTCAACAAAATGCCTGTAGTATCGAGCCTGTCCAACAATGCTCCTAACCTCAGTCACAGAAGTGGGCCTAGCCCAACCATGAATGGCCTCAATCTGCGTTGGATCCCCCATAATAACATCCTTGGACACTACGTGCCCCAAAAATGTCAAATACTCCAACCAAAACACGCACTTTGAGAACTTGGCATAAAGTCGTTAGTCTCTCAAAGTCTGGAGCACAATCCTTAGATTTTGCACATGCCCCTCTCTGCTCCATGAATATAAAAGAATATCATCGAAAAAAACTATAACGAAGGAGTCCAGATAGGGCCTGAGTACACGGGTCATCAAATCCATGAAGGCAGCAGGGGCATTAGTCAGCCCAAAAGATATCACTATGAACTCATAATGGCCATAACGAGTCCTAAATGTAGTCTTAGGGATATCCGATGCAGCAGATGGTACCCAGACCTCAAGTCGATCTTACAAATCACAACAACGCCCTAGATCTGATTAAACAAGTCGTCAATGCAAGGTAGGGGTAACGGTTCTTCACCGTCCCCTTATTTTGCTGCCTGTAATCGATGCACATCCTCATGGACCCGTCCTTCTTCTTAACAAATAGAATGGGGGCACCCCAAGGAGATACACTAGGCCGAATGAATCCCTGATCTAGGAAACCCTGAAGCTGAATACCAAGCTCCTTAAGCTCTGCAGGGGCCATTGGATAGGGTGGGATAGAAATGGGCTTAGTGCCCAACTCCAAGTCTATAGCAAAGTCGATATCCCTCTCTGGGATAGGCCAGGCAAGTCAGCAAGGAATACGTCTGGAAACTCACAAACCACCGGAACTGAGCCAACGGTGGAGGCCTCGCTAAATACATCATGTACATAAGCCAAATAGACTAAGTGCCCCAGCTAATAACCTCTGGGCTCGAACATAAGAGATAATCCCAATCGGTGTGCGACTAAAATACCACTACCATACCACCGGGGGTATGCCACGCATAGCTAAGGTAACGGTCTTGGCATAACAATCCAAAATTGCATGATGAGAGGATAACCAATCAATGACTAGGATGGTGTCGAAATCAATCTTATCAAGCAAAATGAGGTCCGCCCGAGTATCCTGCCCCTGTAGAGTGACCACAAGATCTAAAATTCTGATCCACTACTAAAGAATCACATATTGGGGTCGAAATGTGTAACAACACTGTTAAGGGCTCTAGGCTCATACTCAATCGAGGAGGGCAATAAACAGACACATAAGAATAAGAGTGAAACAAATGAGATTTGCAGGACTCTACTAGACATATGATGCACAAAACTGATACAAATGCACTGATCTGCAGGACTCTACTAGACGTTAGATCTGTAAAGTGAAACCGGTGAACCTGGCCTCTGATACCAAATTGTCGCGACCCGATTCCTCAAGCCGTAATGGCACCTACTATATCCCACTAGTAGGTAAGCCAACCCGAAACACATAACATCTAGTAGTGGGTAAAATGGCAGAAACCAAGTAGTAGAAACAATAACAACAAAAGGAATAAGGCAACCCAAAAGAATATATACATAAGAACTGAATCCCTCCCAGAACCTGGAAGTCACATGTACAGAGCCATACTAAGAGTACAAGTCCGAAAAATGGACCAACATACAAAAATATAAAAAACTACAAAGGACCTATCTCAAGTACAAAAGACGAGCCAAAAAATGTGTGTACAGAAGGAGATGGCAATGATCAGGATGTTGTGCTCACCCTCGCCTCCAAATGCTGGTTGTTACTGGCTCGAATGGCGGTGCTGATAAATGTGCTCGGTTCTGCATCACAAGAATAGATACAGAGTGTATCATGAGAAACAAAACAATAGGTACCCAGTAGGCATCATAAGCCTATTGAGTAAGAAAGGTAAAAGGAATATGAAATGCAAGAATAAAACACAGACAGATGTCACGAACAAGAAAAGTAAAGGTATGCACACGAGTGTAAGGCAAACAAACCTAAGGTGACTACTCCAACTGGGGCCACATAAGCCCAGAAGGTAGACTTGTATGCAAATTGAAGTATAAATCCAAACGGACCCCATAAATGTCACGCACCGAGCCTATACCCCAGAAGTGACACAGCGTACAAGACTCCGAAGAGCCTCATACAAGCCTCATAGTATTTATAACATAAGACATATGAAATAGTGGAGAATTTAAAACTTTTCTTTAAATCAATACAATCGAAAACATCATTAAAAACAGCGAAAGTCTACTTGTCTCACATGGCCATCTAATACATTTGAGTCAAAACTAGGGTCACATCCCTTACAATAGAAATTCTAAAAAGAGTCTAATACAATGGAAGACATGAAACATCAATAATCCCTTGTCCTCGGATCCATGAGGACATACCACAACCTTTGGAAGAACTCAATCCAAGCCCTTTGAACTAGAAGGAATCAACTCAATTTTTGGAACCTACACTTTGTAGAAAAAATAGAAGAATTATGGGTTAGCACATTGAATATACTAAGTATGATAGCCGCGCAAAAACCATGCTAAAAAAGGACATTTTATTTGAAAATCATGTCATATGCCAATTTGAGAAAACTTCTTGAACATAAGCATAAGAGGCATAAGATACAATCACATTCAACATATGAGTCATTTCTAACATATTAGAGCCATCACCTTAGGTAACCTTAGGCTATACTTGTGCAATGTAAGAATAGCATCATATACTACTATTCCTACTAAGTATCACTTTAAGGCTGACATAGATGAACTTACCATTCTTCATTACTCATACATAAGGAACATATACATTTCATTAGTCATGACAAGGAAAGTAACTCATAATACAATCCAAGTAAGGCATACATCATTACATTAAGCATTTAAGTCAACATTCTCATTAGAATCATCATAAGCTCATTCATTTCACTTAACATTATGACCATGAGAAACACACCATAGCCGTTTCAAAGCCTACTCGTGCAATGCATGAATTGCATCCCATACTACCACCCACACTTCATAGAACTTCTTGAATAACCATAGTACCTACCTCATATCCTTAATCATAAAACATTATAACATAAAGGAACACACCGTGTCTACTCTCAAAGCCTACTTATGTAATGCATGGATGAAGTCTCATACCCCCACCCACACTAAGTAGTGCATTCTTGAGAAGCCATAGTTCATTATCATTCTTTGTGAGGGTAAGCCTTAACCGACATAGACCATGTTAGCAAATCATGGAATCCCGATGTTACCCACACTGAATAAGGGATTCCTACTTGCCTAAGGTAGGACCATTAACATTTAGCTTAGGTGGATCTACTAGCTATAAACCTATGTGGGTACATAATTATGGGATAGGGAGATTGTTACAAGAAACCCTGCCTCAACTCACGTGAGAGATTCCATCTCATATTACTATCCATTCGGTGCTTTGAATTATTCCCCAGGGAGTACTTGACATTCATTACTTTAGTTCATTGTTATGGAAATGAGAGATTGTTAATTGATACCTCGGCTAAACTCATGGCTGAGTATCCATCTTAAACCCAACATTCATTCATTAGATAGCTCATAGATTCAAATATGAGAATAGCCTTTCAATTAAGAATCCCCATATTGTGAGAAAGTCCTTTCCCAACATGTCATTATCAGTCATTAGTGTACAATAGAGAATAGCCTTTCAATCAACACATCATCATAAACATAATCTTAGAAACTTCATTCATTCTTCATTCTTGAGTGTGTGTATGTGAGAATAACCTTTCACATATATCATCATCATTCATAAGTGTTAAATTGAGAATAAGCTTTCGATACTATCACAATTGCATTCTAAACATGATCATAATACTTTCATTGTAACCACATGCATATACTTCACATCATAATCATAAAAATATCCTTCATACTTTGCCCTTCAAGGCTATGAATCAATCTAAACCCAAACATTTAGAATACTACATTAGATAAGGGAAATATTGTGATCCTAATTCAATATAGACATAAACAATTCAACATGATCCCATAATCAATAAACCCAAATCTCACATTTCAAATGCATTCACACACTCAGGAAAGCCGACTTTCTGGCAGATTCACTTTCCAAACACAGCTATCAAGTCACCAGTCCCCAACTATACTTCACCAGCCAGCAAATTCCAAAAGAAGCAGCATCTTATCTTCAGCGGGACAAGGCAGGCATGGCAAGTTTCAGAAGAAAGAAAATGAAAAGAATTAAGAAACCTCCTTGACTTGATCAACAACATGGTATACCTATGAAGGAGCTTGAACTCCAAATGGTCCTTTTTGGTGATCTATCAGTCATCTTCACATAGGCTATCTTTTTTTAAGTTATAGCTTTTATGAAGAGATTTATTTTTCTTGTAAAGGGAGAGTCTCCCTCATTTATGCTTTCCTAGATTCTCTGTATCGAGAGGAGTCCTCTCACAAAGGTGCTTAGATGACAGGCTTCATTTCTAGTATGGGGAAAAGTTGGAGAACCTTAGTAGGCTACCAACTCTTGAACCACCATTGGATGGAGGTAACGTCTATGCCCCCCTCCCTGCATTTTTCCTTGTTTATCTATGATAAGGCCTGGGGGTGTTGCTCAGCCCCTGACCCCCACAAGGGTCGTTTAAAAAAAAAAAACCCAACAAATTTCCAATTTAGTATTTTGGGGAAAACATGGGTTCATAGGAGAATTTATCATAATTCACCATTAATTCAACAATTCATTCATAATTCATCACATATAAACCCATGCTTAGATTGAAAACCCTAGCTTTTTGGGGGATTTTGAAAACTTGAAATCATCGTTTGATAGGGCTCCTTGAATGAAAGTTAATCAAGGATGAAGACTAACATACCTTTATACAAGAAACTCCACAAAAATTGGGTGAGAAAAGTGAGATCTTGAGCTTGAAACTTGCCTCCTTCTTGTCTAATGGTGGTTTCTAGAGGTATAATATTTGGGGAGGAGGGTAGTTTCTATTTTGTGTTTTGGAAATAATGAGTTGTATAAGCAGTTTAATACTATTAAAAGCCTTAAATAACTCTAATAAATCACTAATAACCGTCCCTAACCCATAACTAATTAATTAGGAATTTACCATTTAACCCCTCACTTGCCGAACTAGACAACTTTTACAGTGGTGACTCACGACCTAGACCCACAGACCGTGAGTGGGGTGATGCCCAGTACTGCACGTCCGTGGTTTGGGTCTGAGACTCCCGATTTGGGGTCTTGACCTATGGAAGCCATCCAAGGGGTGTGGATGGACCTACGGGGCATAGGTCCCATCCGTAACTCCCAAATTTTTCATAGCTTTTGGCTAATTGGGGAAGCCTTGGGGTTAGGATTTTGGGTCCCTCTGAAGGACCCTTTGTTGGTCCTTGGGGGGTCGTACCTTGACGTTTAACCCCTAAACCCCTCAACCAAAGCTCGGGACCTCATAACACCACTTCAAACCCCATATCAAACTCAATCACACACTTGTTAGGCTCTATTTTAACTTACTAGTTTTTGGGTCATTACAATAAGACCTACAAGTACACCGAAAAGTTAAACTAAGACTAGAAGAGATTCGTAAACCCGAAGCATTACAAAAATGTCAGTATTCTCGAGCTATGAAAGAAAGCAAACACAAAGTCTGGACCTCGAACCACAGGTCAGTCTGGCTATAATAGATACGCCGATAGAGCCAAACTCTGCAAGGGATAGCATAGAGCCCGGACCTCGAACCGTGAAATTTGACAAATCGTAGACAAAGTGATATAACCCAGGGGGTGGACTTTGTATGTCGAATCCATTATAGGAGAGTAAATAAGAAGCAGCAGGAAGAACAGAGCTCGAACTTCGAACCGCGAGTGAAACCTCCTGTTAAGTTACCACGGCAGTGTAAAGCTTCCAAATAAGCCATCCAAGGATTCTCGCATCTAAAATTCATGGAAAACTCTTTGTAACCATCTTCTATACCCTCTAACCATATCACGGTGACAAGAGAACCGAACTGAAGCCGTATGTATCACCGAACGGGCCCGAAGGGCGGCCGGAAATGCAGAAAGTTATGATCATATGAGAATTATGGATGTTAAGGCCCCACAGCTGAGTCACTGCCTAGCTAAGGCTCATCTCTATTAGACCCAAGTTTTCTATATCAGTCTACTAGGACCTACGCCGCTCAAAGTCACACCAGGGCGAAAATAATATAATCTATCAGCCCTGAACAATCGTGAGTCTATGGCATAACTAGTCTAAGTCTAGACTAAGACCAAACATGCTCCAATATAACTCATAAGTAAAAACCATGCCAAACAAGGAAGCAAGGATGATCATATATAACAATTCAAGTACTCGCTGAACTCAGAGACAGCCTAAATATGAATTTTATCGAACATAGCATGCTAATCTAATTCCCCGCCCCAATATTAATGCAAATCCACATACGCTCACACATTCAAACTCAATCTAAAAGAAAATGGAAGTCGTGTTAAAGAATGACAAAAGTCCCACATTAGTGGATAACGAGATAGGTGAACTCCTTATAAGGCTTGGGCAATTTCCTCCCTTTGAACTAGCTTTTGAGGTGTGAGTTAGGCCTAAGACCTAATTCAACAAGTGGTATCAGAGCACATGGTCCAACGATCCCATGGTTCGACGGTTCTATGATTCAATGAGATTGAAGATAGGCTCAAGATGGTTTCAAATAAATTTGTAATCAACGTGATGATAATGAAGATTTTTGTGCTACTACATGTGGAGAAATTTTTCAAATATATTTTCAACAATATCATGCTACTCCATCCTTTAAAACAAAATCAATTTTCAACTCATGCTTATTTTTATAGCATGGGCTCCAACTTTCAACTCCTACAAATTTAAATACTCGGGCTCCACTTTTAACTCATGTATATTTACTTTTAACGCATGAGCTCCACTTTTAACTCATGCATCTTACTTTTAACGTATGAGATCCACTTTCAACTCATGCATATTACTTTTAACGCCTGAGCTCCACTTTCAACCATGTTCATCAATTTTAACATAGGGCACTAAGTTTTAACCCATATCAATTTTAAATCATGGTAAGCAGCAGTGATACATGAAGATTGTGTGAAGAAAGAGGATCAAGATTATTATGCCAGAAAATTCAAGCCAAAAAGGGAGATTTGTTAGGGTTTTGCCTTGATTTTCTTACCTTATTTGAAGTTTATTATTTCCTAAAATAAAAGACAAAACATTACCATAAATGTTTTTACTTTTCTTGAAAGGAAAATATAATATTCTTTCATATTTGGTTTATTCTTTTCTTTTAGGAAAAGGTTTTGGAGTAGCTAGTTATTTTCTAGTAGGAAAGGTTTTAGGACTCTATAAATATAGGTTTGTTCCTTCTAACACAATAACATCCACAATGTAGTCGTTTAGAGAGTTCTGTTTATGGGGAAATTTTTTCTCTATAGTTTCTATGTTTTTGATTAGTTTTAAATTGTGTAGGTCAATTGGTCATAACCTACAATAATATATTTCTTTTAGTATAATTTTATGTATCGTCTAATTTATCGTCATATGATTTGCAAATTATAAGCTTCCGCATGACGCCCTAATCACCCTTCAGAAACCAACAAGTGGTATCAGAACAGGGCCCATTTCACCCAATGTTGGGGGCCCCCAAAATCAAAATTGCCCAAGCACTAGATGCTAAGAACTGGGTGTGAGGTTAGGTGTTAAATAATGACAAAAGTCTCACATTGGTGGATAATGAGATGGGTGAACTCCTTATAAGGCTTGGGAAATCCTCCTCCCTTTGAGCTAGCTTTTGGGGTGTAAGTTAGGTCTAAGACCTAATTTAATAAGTCGTAGCCTATCTGTAGGCCGAACACGCGCACTCCAAACTACTCCATCAGAGCTTTTCTCTTTCGAACGGCCTTGTATTGTTGTCACACCATCAAAAACAGAGTAACAATATCGTTACAATCGTTTATAAATTGAATTCGCAGGAAACAGAGGCGAAACAATTTTGGGGTCAAAATGGGGAAAGTGTGACCTGCACTAGAAATTCTGGAATTAACCCTAAAAATGGGTTCTAAATAGCTCCCCGAACTTGTGTTTCAAATTGGAACACAATTCGGGGCTCGGAATAGTCCCAACAAAAACATGCAAGGAAAAACCAAAAATTATGCTAAAAATAAACAACAATGGCAACTGCTATTTACAAGAAATTACACGACATGAGAGCCCAATTGCTGAAACTAACCACACCACGATGATCCTCACGAAAAGCCCCACAATCTAGGCTCTTGAATCACCAAATTTGGACCTAAAATGACCAAGAAATCATCTTCCAAAATTTCCCAAAAATTGAGCTCGAAAATGAGCTATGGCAACAACTAAAACATAATTTTTACCTCCATCGAAGTTTCAAATATGAATTCCAACCATGCCAACGCGTTGTCCTCAAAAAACACACAATATAGCCCTAAGATTCACCAAAATTGGACCTAAAAAGGCTGAGATATCAAGTCTCAAAAATTCCCAAATCAAGCTCACAACAAAGGTCGTGGCAGTAGGTATTTTATGAAATTTACCTCAAACAGAGACCCAAAATTAGTTTCTAAACTCACCAACACATTCCTTGAGAAAAACCCACGAGATAGATGGACTTTCAAATCACTAAAATCGGACTTGAAATGAGAGAGTTATGAAGGTTTGAAGTTGAGAAGTAAGGCTGAAATTGCCTGCACTAGCTATATATATCAGCTGAAAAACTGATTATTTTATGCCAACTTTAAAATCTCCAATGGGGTGCTTGGGATTCGTTTGGAACCCGAGAAAAATAAAATAGATAAGCTACCCTACTAAATTAGACATTCCAAACTCAAAGACCTTTTTTAACCAAAATCCACCGAGGGGCTCAGAATGAGTCCGGAGGCATCGGGAATTGAATGTCGTTCTAGACCAAACTCGACATTCCGGGGCATACCACGCTGTCAGAATTTTCATTCAGACACATTTTTCAAGAATGTTGACCAAAGTCAACAGCTGGCCAGTTTTAAAGGATAAAACGCTAAAAATGGTTTAAACTCGCACCGAAAGCCTCACACTAGAGTCAAGCACGCTTCTAGATTAATTTGGTCATTTCAGAGCTGATGGAACTATCAAAATTCCTTTATGAGGCTGGTTTCCAGTTGAACTGACTAAAAGTCACTTTTCAAGCTTCAAGGCCTGTAAAACAGGGAAAACTGCACAAAATTCAAATGAATGACCAGGCGACGGAACTATCAGTGCCAACATGTCATAAATGACTTGGGGTCGCTGTAGGAAAGTTCTAACCAACGAAAAGAAGGCGGGTACACAGAAATGACCTAGAGGATCATTACAGGTACTATAGTATTTAACAGTCGAACCCATTGGTGGCCCCCTAAAGTTGGCACTAAGTTTCAGTTAGACACCTCAACTGAGTGATGTACATTTTAGACACCTCATGTAGGGTCTCATTGTGTCATTTTGACACTTTTTGTTGACATGTCAATGTGAGTGTGATACACTCATAAATATAGCGTGAAAGGCTCAATTTAGCTATTTTTTCATTTTATTTTCTCTTATTCTTCTCCATTTTTCAAACTACCACCTCCCACCATTTTTTGAAGCTTAAACTCCTTCAATGGAGGTTGAATGTTTTATTCAAATCTGTTTTCAAGTCTTTTTTCTTCTTCTCAATTGTATTACTTCTCTAAATCTACAATCACCTCCCTCCACCTTTTTTACCAGAAAAATGGATACCAACACTCATATTTCATATTTATTCTCTCTTTCTTTCTTCCTCTCCCTCTTTTCTTCCCACAAAACAACACTAAAAAGAAAGGAAAAATAATAAATATGAAAAATAGTAAAAAAAAGAATTATTTTTTAAAAAAGTACAAATGGGATTTTGAGTGTAATGAAAAAGATGATTTTGGATGGGAAAGGAGGGTAAGGTACCATCACCACTCTCCATCTTTTTTGTCTAGAAAAATGGATGCCAACACTCATATTTTATATTTTTTCTTTCTTTCTCTCCTTTCCTCCCCTTCCTCTCTTTTTCTTTCAAAACAACACCAAAATAGAAAGGACAAAAAAAGAGATCCTAAAAATTTTAAAAAAGTAGATTAAAAAAACTGAGAATGGCTTAAATTGCCCCTCATGTATTTGAATAGACATAAAATTACCCTCCATCCACCTATCGGCACTAAAATACCCCTAACGTCCACCTTTCGGCTCAAAAATACCCTTATGTCTAAAGGATCTGTAACATATCGCTAATTGAAATAACTAGGAAGAAGTTAACAATTGGAAATAGCCATTTTTGGAAAGAATATAAAATTTTGGAATTTGGTCAAGTATGTTAAGTTGAGTTGTTGGTCAACTTCAAATGAACATAACTCCTATCTCAAGATTATTTAGGTGTGGTTCCAGGTATCCTAGGAAAGATCTTGGAATAATATTTCCAACGCCGCCGAGTTTGCACGATTCCGAGTTTGTATGAGTGAGATATAACCATTGGAAGTTGGGTTATTCGATTAAGGAAAGTCCAATCCGGATTTTGGAAGGGTAGTTTGGTCTTTTCCATACCCAACTTAATTAATTCATTTTGGTAATATTTTTAAGATCTAAACGGATAGGATTCAGTTTACGCTTTGGAAAAATTGAGTTAGGGTTTTTGGAGAAAGAACGCAGGAGGAGAACAAAGGAGAAAAGAGCCAAGATCATCGTTCGTAAGAATTTCACTTGTGGATTTTGTCAAGGGGTGATCCCTACAAGGTATGTGAGATCACATAGCATTGGGTTAGTTAACCCACACGCCAATCATGATTCAATTCAGTGAAGTTATATAGTTTTGAAAGTAAATCATATGAGTTCTTGATGATAATTCGATTGAAATCTTGTGGGTTCTTGTTGTTGAAGTTTCTTGATTTTGATTCACTATTTTAGTTGTGATTTAGAGTAGAATCTTAATTTTTATGGTTTATTCAATTATAAATGTTTGGGGAAAGAACAATTGGAGTTTAGAGGGTTTTGAGTTGAAAATCGAGCAAGAAAAATCATAGAACACCTGGGAAAAGGGTGGGACGCCGCGCCAGCCAGCGCACCCCAAAGGTTCTCTGAAGTTTCACCCTTGGGGTGATGCACCAGCCAGCGCGCCCCAGGTCCATCTCTGAATTTTTCCCACTGGCGCCCCGCGCATCTCAGAGCGCCAAGGACGCCAGTTCTTCCCATTTCTCCCCCAACATTTTGTACTAGTTCCTTAGCAATGTACCTATGTTTTCTAATTGATTCCAACACTCTTAGGTACATCTAAACATCATGAAATCATCCATAAACATGAGATCATGAACCTTGAATCCATAATTCAATTCAAGGAAAGTTAAGAGTCAAGTCTAGAAGTTAAGAAGTAAGTCAAGAGAAGTTTATAAAGTTTTCAAAAGTCGTTCACAAACATTTTAACTTTGTTTTAAGACTTAAGTTCTAAGTAAAGAAAAGAGTAAAGAGTTGAGTTCATTTCTTCAAAGATTATACGGGAACTAAGTATTCCCAAGAGTTTAAAATGTTTTCACATTTGACCAAGAAAGGGAAACACCGATTTCCAAGAGAGCTTTTAAGCTAAGTTTTAAGTAATTATCTCAAACCAAAGAAAGAGTTTTGTTTTTACAAAAATATGAGCTAAGTATATTTCGGGAGTAGTATCGAGCACTATTATGGGAATATGAGTTCATATTAACTCAGGTCTCCATAAACCATGTAGCTGTCATGGGTAGTAAAGGATCATACTTTTTAGATGACTCCTTAAGTGATTTTAAGCAGAGACTAGTGGATCCACTTAGTTAAGGCATTCTATATGAAGGAAAAGTATAGAACAGTTCTGGCAGTGTATGCAAGACGTTGTATCACCACTTAGGCTCATAGTGGTGGTTGTCGGTTAGAGAAACTCCCATAGAAACTATATTACTTTCTTATATGAGGAAAGTTGAGTTTGTTATTGCATTTTCTTTAACGAACTAAGTTGTTTTACTTCTTTAAAGGCTTTCTATATATTGCATTTGCTTTATTGCTTTATATTGAGTTAAGTTGTCTCTGAGTTGAGTAAAGTCAAGGTAAGTGTAACACCCCATATTTTAGTGAGTGGAACTAGTGTGTGTTAGAGTCTTGTAGTGGAGTTTTGGAGTGTTGTATGAGGGTTAAAACTAATAGAAATGACTCCCGTACTTAGAATGACATGTTTAGGGGTTAAATGTCCAGGTACGACTCCCCAAGGACCACCCGAGGGGTCCTTGAGGAGGACCCCAAAAGCTGTCAAAAATGGTGAACCACGGTTGGCCATTCACAGCCAGTAGATCAACCTACACCCCGTAGGTCATGGGCATAGGTCAGGCCTAAGTTTTCCTGCAACATATGACCCCCAGATCCAAACCACGGACTCAAACCACGTTCAGTAGACCCATCCATGGTCCATGGATGGGACTCTCGTGAATGCTGCCAGTTTTGGGCAAGTTTAGTTTTAAGTTAGTCTTTAAGGGTTAGTTTAGTAATTAGTTTAGGGGTTAGGGTGGACTTTTAGTTAATTAATTACCCTCCTATAAATAGTTAATAGACTTCTAAAACTAAGTCATTAGCTCATTCATCTTAAGACCCCAAATTACTCTCTAAGAAATCCTCTCTCTAGAAGAAGAAGAAGAAGAAGAAAGGAAGTTGGAGCAGCAGGTTAGGGAGATTTTCACCATTGATTCAAGCTTTGTTTGGGGATTTTATTGAAGGTATGTGAAGCTTATTCATCCATGGGTTCTTCCACCCATTGAGCCCCCTTAGTTTTCCCCAATTGAGAAGACAAAAACCCAATTCTAGCTAGGGTTGTGCTTACATTGTGGGTAGGGTTTGGATGTGATTCCAATCTAGTGGATAACATCCAATTATGATTGAATTAGCTTTGTTATATGATATTATGATGCTTTCATGTGATTTCTATGGTGAACCCTAATCTAAATTGATGAATGTGATCTTTGTGGGTTGATGCCATTAGAGGTAAAATTAAAGGTCCATGAGTGATCTTCCTAAATTAATATTGTGTATAGTAATTAATCATGATTAGGAATACCTGTTTTATTAAAAAATATATTTTAGACTGGGTTAGAGTCGCCATTTAATTTTTAAAGAAAAATCAAGAAAACTATTTTTTCAATAGATAAAAATAGAGAATCAATTGAAAATATAAGGGGGTTCACGAGTTCATATTAGTGTTCTAGGAAGGGTTTGAAAGCACCTAGAACACCCGCTAATGCGGTTATCTGGCGATTAATTATTTGGCTAAATTTAACTTAACTTAAATTGCAAAATTTAATTATTTTAGAGTTAAAACTATTTCAAAAAAGGAAAAGGGAAGTACTTAAATATTATCTAAGTGAGCTATCTTATAAAATTATTTTTTAAGTCTTGTTGAGAGATGACTGGTTTAGTTGATTTTTTAAAGCGAAATGAACGTCTTTTGGGGATTTGAATTGTTGGTCTTAAGATTAATGACGAATAATAGCAAGTAAATAAACATAATAAAACAAAGAGGAAAAGAGATTTGGGCCCAAGTATGGCTTTTTTTCTGTCCGCCTTGTCCAGTACTTGGACCCATTAGAATCACATGCACCTGTCCTAGTCTAACATAAAATAAAATATTATTTGGGCCTTAGGCCCAATTTCACCTGTCCTAAATTCTAGAAAGACAATAGATGAGTGGGCTTAGGCCCGAAAATAACAAAATACAATTGGAATTAAGAGTGGGCCTTTGTCCCAATCTTTCAATTTATCAATCTCTTGCTTCTTTCAACTTCGGGACCTGTTCGTCGATTTTCAATGGCCGATTGACTCGATAAGGGAATTCGAGCCTTTATGGCTCTCTCGAAATGCAAGGAAAAGGAGTGAGTTCGTGGCGAACTCGGACAGATTTCACATGTGAACAAACAAAGGGAAAAGGATTAATATTTTTAAAAATGACAACATCCTAATATAGTCAAACGAAACTATGTAACATCTGATGAATTTAATGATCAAAATTCTTAACAAATTGCATTAGTCAAACATCAGTAAACAATTAATTTCCATAAATGGGTAACCTTCGAAAAAGGAATTAGCAATTCGCAACAATCAAAAGGATGAAACAAAACAGTAAAATGACATTTAATGTTGATATTTTATACTAAACAAAAGTCAAAGAACTATAATCAATAATACGACCAATATCCAGATAGCATAAAACTTGAATACATGATAAAGAGGGAAGGAAGAAAATGGACAGCAGCCTAGCAGATATGTGTTTAACAATGACTTACTGATTTAAACATGAGTTAACGGACTGAATCCCTTTATCAAAATTTAATATGCCCACGACATCTTAACTCAAACCAAACAAGTTGTCATATAAGGGAATGTACCACTATCAGATAGCTTTAAGGAAATAACTGTTCCTACACTCATTCTAACTATCTAGGAGAGACTAAGCGGTTAAATCAAAATGGATTTAGACTTCAAATTATAGATCAAGATCCCTGAAAAATGACTATTTTACCCTCGGAAATCACTTACAGAGAAGAAGAAGAAACTCTACTCAAGTTTGACATGCTCAAAGCCAATCAAAACAAGTCAAATAGTCAGACCCAAAATCATTTTTAGAATATGGAGAGAGAGCAACACCATATCTGAATGACCAAACATGACTACCTCACTATCCCACCATTAAACCAAACTCGTCAACCTTAATCACAGAGAGGTATAAACAAGCACAATATCCACGAGGAAAGCACTGTTTGAGAAGCAAAAACAGGTATATGACCAATTTGAAGAAAGGACCATACCAAAGATACTCTCAAGTCAAAATAAGAGTAGTGAGCTATAGTCGAAACAAAAGCAAACGATGAAGGAAACGACCGACACAACTAACACATCAATGGATCCGACCGACATCATATATGGCAAATAAGAACCTTCTAGAATTGAGCATACCACACACAAGAGTCTCATTTCGACGATGAAAAAGAGAATAAAGCATCATAATAGAGAAATCATTTTACCTTTTCGAGGGCAGCGAGCTGAGGCGAGATGAGCTGATGAGCGGCGACTTTCACACAAATGCGGTACAAAAACAAAGAAACAGAGGACTCGAGCAAAAATCTCAACCTCAACTGAGTTTTGAAGAAGCACCGGCAGCGAAACAAAACAGATAAACTTGGATTCTTCTACTTTTTAGTGTATTTAATACGTATTTCGACTACTTTTCTTAAGACACTCTCAGTATTTTATTTTTCTCTCATAAAATTCTCAACTACAAAAGTCTCTCCCTTTTCAACAATGAACAAAAGCAATTATATAGAAGGGAAAATTAGATTTCATAAAAATGGGGGGAAAGGGTGAAACGGATAGGAATAGGGTCCGTTCAAAATTCAAATGCCATAAATTCTTTTACCAATTAAGGGAAACATACTTTTTATGAGATTTTCGTCCCATTCCGAAAGAGGAAAAGGAGAGAAACCGTGCCTACTTATCTGTTGCTGCGACTTGTACAACTTGAAAGGGACACGAGAGAAGAAAACAAAAAAATCGCAGAGTACCGCCTGCTGTGTTGACCCCGTTACTGCTTTCTGTCTATTGTCGTGAGATTGTCGTTTGTGAGGATGTGGACTGTCACGACCCAAGCCTAGGGCCTAGACGTGACATGGCGAATGAGGAACCCGAAGAAACCCCAAAAAAGCCTCTCAAACTTGTCATCACACTTCATCGGTCGCGGAAGTACATTCAACATTAATTAACGGGAAATAGGGACTTAGGGCAAACCATTTCAAAATG
>JAJOOR010012713.1:0-39856 GCA_036250505.1 Solanum acaule
TGAGGAAACCCATGTGGGGAGCCGGACTTACTAAACGTGAGACCCCCATCTCATTTACATGCCCTTTCGGTGCTAAGCATCTAATTCCCTTTTGTAATCATCTTTAGTCATCACATAAGTTCACATTAGACTTTACTAGACTCTTATGTAGACATCTTACCATAATAGCTCATATGTGTTCATAAGTGAGTAACAATTTTTTCACCTTAGAAACACTTAGCAAGTGAGTAAACCCTTCACTTTACATTACATTCTAATCATGAGAACTACCATTCTTTCATATAGCAATCATACCATAACATACATACATACTTCATAGCTAATTCAAGTGTAGAGGGTTAAGGATGAGGAAACTAGGTCATCAACACCACAAAAACACATTATGTATAGCATCATTACAATCTAAGTAATTCACCTTTTAAAGTAGTCATTAGTCTTTACATTACCATTTAAGGTCATATAGAATACCTTTAGGGTAATACCCCTCATATAGTCATAAAAGCTCAAGAGTTCATAGATGATGAAACCTTTCATCAAGAACCTTCATCATGTGATAATGACCTTTCACATTATCATACGATGCATAACATAGACTAGTTTAGAGTACAATTGAGGAAACCTTTCAAGAGACTCACATTCATTACATTAGCAATAGCTTCATTCATTCATGTGTGTCTGTACATGTGTGAGAAATCCTTTCACATAAAACACATGTACTCACAGCATGTTCATATTGTGTTAACAAGAATTACGTCCAATTCAACATAACAACAATAATACCAACATCTCACAACATTCATACTTGCATTGCATCTCATCATATCATGCTCAATTACCAACTAGGGTTAGAGGGAAGAGGGAACCATCATCCAACTTCATCATACATGAATTAAGCAAGTACATTCAACAATACATAAAGAATCACATTGATATCATCTCCTCATAGCCTTGAAGGCCCCATTCAAGGCTTAACCCTGATTTAATAGTAATCATACATAATTTAGGGTAATATCACCATACAAACATGAATTACATAGCATCACATTAAATTCATAACCTTCAATCACTATTCAACACAAACTAGGGTTAGAATTGGAGAAAGAAGGGGAAACATGGGTCTCATGGGGGATTCTTCAAAAATCACCAACACTACATGAATTCATCCATAATTGTTCATATATCATCAATCAAAATCAGTTTATAACAACAATTCAACATTTAGAAAGAAGACCCACGTTTTTGGATTGAAATCTACAATTTGGGGGATTTTGAAAACCATCTTTGGAAGGACCTCTTGGGGAACGGGATCCCAAGAGTGAAGAGCAACCATACCTTAGTTAAACCCTATGAATTTCATGTGAAACCTACCATATACAAGCCCTTTCTAATCTCCTTCCAAGTTCTTCAATGGAGTCTTGAGTTGAGAGAGGTTTGAGAGAGAATTTTGGGAGGGAAAAGAATTGGGTTATGTTTTGGGGTCTTGGCTTGTGGTGAATTAATGGATTAGTTTAGGGTCCTATAAGCTTATATAGTCCATTAATCAACCACCTAACCGACCTCCCTTAACCCCCTCTTAATTAACTAACTAAAACACTAACCCTCAACTTAAGTAAAAACTGTCAAAACAGTCCCATCCACGGCTAGCCTTCCTCGGACCGTTGGTCAGTCCACTGGCCGTGGTTGGCTTTTGTGGTTTGGGACTGTGGCTATTAATGCTGCAGGCCCCTAATAAAACTAAGTATGGACTCACAAGGTCCATAAACGGACCGTGTTTTTGTCCACGGGGCGTGGAATGGCTCGGTGGATCACCACCAAGGTGAGGAAGCAAAACTGCCAAGGCAGCATAGGGGGACTGTTTTGGGGGATTGGTTCTAAGTGATTTCATGACTTAGCTTAGGGTCTTGATAGCCTATTAAAGTGATTAATAAACTAACTAACCAACCCCATAAGAACTTAATTAATTAACCAACTTAAATCCAAATCACCAACCTACAACTAGAGGGCTGGAAATTGGCAGCACCTACGGAACCTCTATCCACGAACCGTTGGTGGGTTCACGTGGCGTGGACTGCCTTCGTGGTTAGTGACTGGGGCTTCCCTGTTGCAGGGAACCAAGTAAAATTGCAGGCCTGATCCACGACCTCACTCCACGGGGAGTGGATCAATTGACACCTCGTCAATGGCCTTCGTGGGTCAAGCTGTTTTTGACAGCTTTTGGCCAAAGGTTGGCTCCTACTCAAGGACCTCTTGGGTGGTCCTTGGGGGGTCGTACCCGGTCGTTTGGACCTTAAACATGTCCATATATGAATAAGAGTCACTCCTATGGGTTTTAGGTCTCAAACAACACACCAAAAATCACAGCAAGACACTAGCACCCAATGTAGAACCAAAGACTAGTTTCCGGACGTCATGGTCGTTTCTTGACGTTTGACCTCTAAAGTCACCAAACCAACTTCAATAGCCATTATTCATCATTTAAACATGTTTCCAATCATAAACTAACATGTGAGGCTCTAGGTCAACCTACTAGATTCAGTCAAGCCTTAGCTAGGTCTTACTAGTTTCGTGCGGGGTGTAAAAGATTTCTTGAGCTTTCCTCGTGTTTAACTATCTAAAAACACTGCTAAACATCATAAGATCTTTCCTATGACTAATCTCAATCCTTGAATCCATAATTCAATTCAAGAATCAGTTAAGAGTCAAGTCAAGAGAAGTTAAGAGCCAAGTCAATAGAAGTTAATAAAGTGTTTCAAAAGTCTTTTAGAAATGATTTAACTTTGTTTTAAGACTTGAGTTTTGAGTTGAGCAAAGAGTAAAGTTGAAGTTCATTTCTTCGAAGTATGCGGGGACTATGTATTCCCAAAGAGATAAAATGTGTTCACATTTAAACAAGAAAAGGAAACCTTGATTTCCTAAGAGCCTTTGACCTTTTCCGAAAAGAGCAAGTACTTCCACAATTAAGCAAGAGAGGAAACTTTGATTTCCAAGATAGCCTTTGAGCTAAGTTTTTGAGCAATTATCTCAAATAATAGAAAGAAGTATGTTTTTAAACATAAGAGCTAGTATCATATTTTGAGAGTAGTATTGAGCACCGATATGGGGGAGAGTTCAAACAACTCATATCCCCCATAAACCATGTAGCCACCATGGGTAGAAAAGGGTCATACTTTTTAGATGATTCCTTAGTGCTTTTTAGCATAGACTAGTGGATCCACTTAGTAGTTCAGGTTCTGTACCCTCGGCAAGGTATAGGACGGCCTTGGCAGCGAGAGGCAAAACAATGTATCATCACAATAGCTCTTACGTGATAGTTGTCGGTTAGAGAAACTCCCACAGAAGTAATTGTATTTTTATATACACACTTTATTTGTATTTTTACATACATTTCAGAGTTATAGTATATCTTTGCATACACATAAAGTATTATTGTATTTCCAAATACGCAGAGTTGACATACATGTTTTAAACAACTTTTCTTTATATTGCACTTGTTTTTTACTGCTTTATATTGAAATGAGTTCAGTTAAGTTGAGTTGAGTTGAGTCAGGTAAGTTCTTCAGTTCCTTTCAAGCTTATGTCTTGTTTTAGAATTCCCCTCGCATACTCGTACCTTCAATGTACTGTTGCCATTTGGCCTGCATATTATTATGACGCAGACACAGGTAACCAGGATCACTATCCAACGCCTCGTTGATCTAGTTGAGCATTCAGAGTCATTTGGTGAGCCTCCTTGCTTTCCGGAGGGATACTTTGTTATCATTTGCTTTTTAGTATTCATTTGTTAGGATGATCAGGGGCCTTGTGCCGACATCCATCTCAGTTGTTTTAGAGGCTTCATAGATAGTCAGATGTTAGTTCTTGATGTTTTCTATTTCCTTTTTTAATGGTTGAGACTTGAGTTGCCATGGCTAAGTTTAATATTCCTTAAAGATATTTGCATGAGTTATCCTTTGAGATTATTTCTTGTGTTTAAGTCTTCCGCTGAGTAAGTAAGTCAGGCCAAGGGTTCGCTTGGGGCTAGCAACGCTTCTCGAGTTCCAGCCACGTCCAGGGTGTAGGCTAGAGGCTTGACACGAACTATCCATAAACAAGTACTAAGACCTCTTTTTAAGGCAGTTTTGTTAATGTATTCTGATTACATACCCTCTCAGAACACCTCTTAATGCTCTTGTTACTCTTGTGAGTTAGCCACACTTCACTGTCCTTATCTAAAGGTTATGGTCTCTCACTTATACCACTCATATTTATTGCAGCTAATCACCTCAATTTCTCAACTGCCCTATGTTAAGTCTTCTAGATAAAATCTCAAGACTAACATCATTACCCTCATGTTGCCATTCTTTTGATCATGGCACTAATCTAAAATTCAAGCTTAATATTTTATTACTAAACCCGAATATCAATATGATTTCTCACCTACTATACTAACTTACCACTACTATGCACAATTTTAGAAACACTCGTTCACTAGGACCTCATGACAAGTAGCCAATCCTTACCTCTCATTTCCACTCTGCAACTTAAGTACTACTTACTCACTTACTCTGCATTATCTCTCAAATAGTTCTATCATCCTCTGAATAATATGGGGCTCCCCCCTTCAAAATTCATAAACCTAGCTTCAGTCTATCACCTCATGAATATTCTACTTTCTGATTCCCCACATATACTTCGTCTGCTCTAACACGATGACACATCGACATCAAATCTATTTTGGTTAGCAATATACTTTATCTCATCATGACTAATACTTTTTCCTCTTATTACGAACACTTCTACAACCTTACCATTCCTTACTTGACTCATAAAGGAACCCATAACTTATAACCGACTGGGAGCACGATTGCAATAACATAATCTGCCCTATCACTATCTCTTTCGCTTAGATTACTTAACATCTGCATACTTTTCTCTTGACTTAAGGGCACTATTTACTACTACTTCTCATAATCTCATAGTTCATACTATATTTTAGGGTGAAGATATTCCAAAGCTCTAACACACCATCCTCTTAAAGGTCTCAGCTGGAACAAGGCTTAGAGAAAAGAGTACAACTCACTTTTAGCTCAAACACACAATTCGTATAAACATAGGTACATTCTTTTGAGTCTCAACAGTTAACTCACTAATAGGCTCCTCTCAATCCCCTCTACAGTCTCATGACTTCCTCAAGAATAACGCATCCATAAGGATCTGATAAATGCATGAGTATGAATAAATCTCTATGACACAACTCTATTGCATGATTTAGAGTATGAAAGAAGGGAAATTTTTCTTAAATATGTGTAGTCCCTCATTTATAGAAGTGGGCCCCTCACAACCATTAATAAGATCATACTTGACACGGCTTCATAGACACTCTAGGACACTTGAAATCTGTGCTCTGATACCAAGTTTATCACGACCCGAGTCTACACCCTAGACGTGGTCGGCACTCGAGAACCATTGTTGGCCCCCAAGCGAACCCTTATCTTGGCTGACTACAAGTGGAAGACTAACTAAAGCATACAAAACTTTAAAATGAATAACATCAATAAACTCAGATACAAAACTTTAACTCAAAAGATTAACTCTGAATATAATAGAATATTCAACTAGCCAGAAATAAGCAACTCAAGTCTTTAAAACATTTAATAAAATAAATGAATAGACTTATCAAACTCTACTGTCTATCTATGAAGCCTCTAAATGACAAAGATGGAAGTCGGGACAAGACCCATGACATACTGACAAAACTGAAAAAAAAATTAAATCCTCCAAAAGCAATGAGGCTCACCATAGCTAACTCGAACTGCATTTGGTATTAACAAAACTCTTGTTGATGAACCTAGTTACCATTATCTGTATCATGAAATGATGCAGGCCAAATGGCATCAGTACATTGAATGTACGAGCATATAAGGGGAACACTGAACATAACCTGCAAGCTTGAACTAATAAAAAGAAAACATACTCACCTCGGCTCTACTCAACTCATGGATACTCGACTCAATGTAGAAATTAAATAACAATAAAGATGCAATTTATATAAAGCATTTAAAACAGTAGATAACGATTCAATGTATTGAAAAATACAATAATATCTTAGTTGTATGTAAAAATACAAAATAAAATCTGTTATAGTGATTCTCTGACCGACAACCATCACTATGAATTATGTGTTGATACAACCTCTCTCCCACACTGTCCGAACTTACCTATACCTTGTCGGGATATAGAACTACTCAACTAAGTGGATCCACTAGTGTATGCTTAAAAGAAATAAGGATCATCTAAAAGGTATACCTCTTTCTACCCACATTGCCTACATAGTTTATAGGGGTTGTGAGTTGTCTAAACTCTCCCCCATATCGGTGATCAATACTACCCCTAAAATATAACTAGCTCATATGTTTAAAACCATAAATCTTTCTGTGGTTTGAGATTATTACTCAAAATCTTTCTCTAAAAAGAGATGCTACTCAACTGCTCAAAACTCTTTTGGAAATCTTAGTTTCCTCCTCATTTAAATGTGAAAACATTTACTCTTGGGAATACTTAGTTCCTATATATCATTTTAAAGAAAATGAACTCAACTCTACTCTTCCTCAAACTCAACTTCTCAAGTCTTAAAACAAGTTTAGAATTTTTTTTAAAAGACTTCTCAAAATAGGGTTCACGCCAAATTATGGATGTGAACGACTCAATTCAAGGTTTTCAATAACCATAGATAGAACTCAATACTCAGAACTCAACAACTTAGAACTTAAGAACTTCAATGATACTACTCATTTTAAGAATACTCAACTTAGAGGGTTTATGCGAAATTATGGGCATGAACAATCAACTCAAGGACTTCATCATACCACTCCTCTAAAAGATGCTCAATTTATGAAGTTCATGAAGAATTTTGGTATGAACGACTCGACTCGACGGTTTAAATAACAATATGAAACTCCTATATACAACTCTTCTCATTCTCATTCTTACTTCCTCAAAACTTAGTTCAAATCAATAGTTGATCTGAAAGGTTTCACAATTGAACTCAAAGACTTTCTTGAACTCTACTCTTAACTCTCTCTTGAATTTGAATTTTGAATTCAAGAGTAATGATTCATGATGATAATGTAGACTCGTGAATACATTCTCTTCATTCTTATACTCACTTGCTCGAGTCTTGAAACAAGTTATTTGAATTTGTATAAGACTCCTCAAAAAGACTCAAAGGGACTTTCTCAAAATGTTCAAAAGAAATCTTAAGGCTTAACTCTTAACACTGCCTTGAATTTGAGTTGTGAATTCAAGGTTATGATTCATGTTACGAATGACTTCTAGGTGTTTAGAAGTATTTTAGAGTAGTTAGAATCATAAGTTAATGAAGAAACACTTTTAAAGAACTCAAATCAATAGTTGATCTTGTAGGATTAAAAATTTAACTCAAACACTTTCTTGAACTCTACTCTTAACTCTTCCATGAATTTGAATTATGAATTCAAGGATCATAACTTGATATATATGATTTATTGATGAATGGATGTAGGTTGGATAGTAAAAATCACAAAGAGTGTGAAGACATGTTTTGAAAGATCGAATACGAAACGAAGAACGGAGGCAAAAGGGGCCTGACGTCTCTGGCACAACAGTGGCCCACTGCGCCAACCATCATTTGACTGAGGCTGGTCTGTGGAACAGTGCAGGTACAGGGCACCAGCCCCTCAGGCACAACAAGGCCGCGCCGCCCTAGCCACATTCTAGACGAACCCAACAAACTTTTCATCAATTTTATCCAGCCCTACCTCGTCTAAACTCGAATGATTTCCTCCAAACTCTTTTTAGATCCTTAAACCCAACCTAATTACAGAGAATTCTACACCAAAAACCCACCAAGAACAACACTCATTCGAAACTCTCACCGCAAGAACTCAACAAGAACTTCATTATCAAGAAATGAAGCACAAAACTTCAAGAACTCAACAAGACTATCAATATCTCAATCTCATGGATAAAATTCGTAAAAGAAACTCATGATTGGCGTGTGGATGAAAAAACTCAACACTATGGAAGCTTACATAACTCTTAGGGATCAAACCCATGGCGAAAATCCGCAACAAAACTCAAGAATCTCGACGAACACCTTGAACCTCTCCTCTTTTCTCCTCTTTTCTCTTCTTAAACTCCTTAAAAAACCCTAAGCATATTTTAGGAATAACTAAACTTATTCTTGTTAGTTTAGACTCCTAAAACCTTACTAAAAATGTTTAAATCTGATTGGGTAAGGAAAGGACCAAAATACCCCTCATATTTTCTAGTAACTTTCCTTATTTTGACAGCCTGACATCAAATAGTCATATCTCCCTTATACAAGCTTGAAAATTAGCACACTTGGTGGCGCTGGAAAGATGATTCCAAGACCTTTCATTTGATATCTTATGGGTCTCCTGACTCATTCTGTGCTAAAAGTTATGGTCGTTGGAAATTGACCCAAAACTTTAAAAGAACTTAGAAATGACTTGAATGAACTCTCTTCTAAAACCCTAAGTGTATTTGTATTTATGAAAACTGACCCAAATATGATTTGTCTCCAAAATATTACTAAAATTCGTTTTAAGCTTATTGGGTAAGGAAAAGACCAAAATACCCTTTATATTTTCGGGTAACTTTCCTTAACTGGACTGCCTGACTTCAAACAGGCATATCTCCCTCATACGGTCTCAAAAATTAGTAAACTCGGTGGCATTGGAAAGAAGATTCCAAGACCTTTCATTTGATATCTTATGAGCTTACTAACTCATTATGTACCGAATGTTATGATCGTTTGAAGTTGACCCAAAACTCATACTTAGCATAACTTTCAAAAATTTCAAAATTTACTCTTTCCAAAAATAGTTTCTTTCTAATTCTATTTCTTTCTAAGGCGAGATGTTACAGCTATACATCTAGTGACCTTAACACTTCCAAAAATTTTAAATTCCTCGACAAAATCCTACTCACAACGAAGGATGGTTCGAGTCTTAGCTCAAAAAATTTCTAGGGTGTTACAATATCTCCTCCTTGGGATCATTAGTCCTCGAATGATGGTTGGACTGGGTATGGAACGGGGTTACTCTTATCATCTCTTCCATACCAACTAGAATTTGTCCGCATTACTATTCGAAACCAACTAAGGGCTCGCATTTAGCTATTTCTCATACCAAACCCTCATCTTCTTCTTCCTCATCATTAATAACCTTAGACGGAATTATCACACCATCATTATCATGATAGGATCATTAACTTTCTCTTTCTAACTTCACTCCATTACTAAAAAGACCTATGAAAAGATATCCCCCATATTCTTCGGAACTTTACTATCTTATTCTCGAACACTTGACTAGATTTCTCATCTTGTCATCTCCCCCTTAGGTCTAAAGCTGAAAGTTGAAAGCTATGGACCTATTCCATCATCTTTAACAGTTCTACATCCTCTTTGACTCTATCACTCAGGAGAAGCTTATCTTATGACTACCGAACTCTCCATAAGCAGGTACTAAGACCTCTTTCTAAGGTGTTTTCCTTAACCTCTTCTGATTACATACCCTCTCGGTACACCTCTTAATGCTCTTGTTACTCTTGTGAGTTAGCCACACTTCACTATCCTTATCTAAAGGTTAGGGTCTCTCACTTATACAACTCATATTTATTGCAACTAATCACCTCAATTTTTCACCTGCTTTATGTTAAGTCTTCTAGAATAAATCTCAAGACTAACATCATCACCCTCATGTTGCCATTCTTTTGATCATGACACTCATCTCAAATTCAACATTAATATTTTATTAATAAACCTGAATATCAATATGATTGCTCGCATACTATACTAACTCACAGCTACTATGCACATTTTTAGAAACACTCATTCACTAGGACCTCATGACAAGTAGCCAATCCTTACCTCTCATGTCCACTCCGCAACTTAAGTACTACTTACTCACTTTCTGCGCATTATCTCTCAAAAGTTCTATCATCCTCTGAATACTATGGGGCTCCCCCCTTCAAAGTTCATAAACCTAGCTTCATTCTATTACCTTATGAATATTCTAGTTTCTAATTCCACACATACATTATTTCCTCTCTAACACTATGACACATCAACATCAACTCTATTTTGGTTAGCAATATACTCTATCTCATCATGACTAATAACTATTCCTCTTATCAAGAACTCTTCTACAACATTACTATTCCTTACTTGACTAATAAAGGATCTCATCACTTATAACTGACTGGATGCACTATTGCAATAACATAATCTACCTCATAAATATCTCTTTCCCTTAAATTACTGAACCTATGCATACTTTTCTCTTCAGTTACGGGCACTCTTTAGTACTACTGCTCATAATCTCGTAGTTCATACTACGACACTTGAACTATATGGTATGATACCAAGTTTGTCACAACCCGAGTCTACACCCTAGATGTGGCCGGCACTCGAGAACCATTGTTGGTCCCCAAGAGAACTCTCATCCTGGCTGACTAAAAGCCAAAGACTAACTCAAGCATACTAAGCTTAAAACTGAATAAAATAAATAAACTTAGATACAAAGCTTTAACTCAAATGATAAACTCTGAATATAATAGAATATTCAACTTGCCAGAAATAGGCAACTCAAGTCTTTAAAATATTTAATAAAATAAATTAACAAACTTCTCAAACTCTACTGTCTATCTATGAAGCCACTAAATGAAAAATATAGAAGTCGTGACAAGACCCACGACATCCTGACATAAATGAAAGTAAATTATATCCTCCGGAAGCAAGGAGGGTCACCATAGCTAACTCAAACTGCATGTGGTTTCAACAATGCTCCTGTTGATGACTCTAGTTACCTGTATCTGCATCATGAAATGATATAGGCCAAATGGCATCAGTACATTGAATGTACGAGTATGTAGGGGGAACAATGAACATAACCTGCAAGCTTGAACTGATAAAAAAGAAACATACTCACCATCGGTTCTACTAAACTCATGGATACTCGACTCAATGGAGAAATAAAACAATAATAACGATACAATTTATATAAAGCATTTAAAACAGTATAAAATGACTCAATGTATTGATAAATACCATAATATCTCAGTTGTATGTAAAAATACAAAATAACCTCTATATGAGAGATTCTCTAACCGACAACCATCACTATGAGCTATGTGATGATACAACGTCTCACCCACGCTGTCAGAATAGCCTTATACATTGTCGGGGTATAGAACTCCTCAACTAAGTGGATCCACTAGTCTATGCTTAAAATCAATAAGGAATCATCTAACAAGAGCCTTTCTACCCACGTTGGCTACATGGTTTATGGGGGCTGTGAATTTTCTGAACTCTCCCCTATATCGGTGCTCAATACTACTCCCAAAATATAACTAGCTCATATGCTTAAAAACATAACTCTTTCTGTGGTTTGAGATTATTACTCAAAAAAATTCTCTAAAAAGAGATGCTACTCAACTGCTCAAAACTCTTTTGGAAATCTTAGTTTCCTACTCATTTGAATGTGAAAACATTTACTCTTGGGAATATATAGTTCCCATATATCATTTAAAAAAAAATAAACTCAACTCTACTCTTCTTCAATCACTGCTCAAGTCATAAAACAAGTTTAGAAAAATTTGTAAAAGACTTCTCAAAATAGGGTTCATGCCGAATTATGGACGTGTACGACTCAATTCAAGGTTTTCAATAACCATAGATAGAACTCAATACTCGAAACTCAGCAACTCTTAACTCGAGAACTTCAATGATACTACTTATTTCAAGAATACTAAACTCAGAGGGTTCACGCGAAATTATGGCCATGAACAACTCAACTCGAAGACTTCATGTACTACTCCTATCACAAAGGCTCAATTTATCAAATTCATGTGGAATTTATGGACATTAACAACTCCACTTGGGGTTCTAAATAACAATATGGAACTTCTGTATACAACTCTTCTCATTCTCATTCTTACTTCCTCAAAACTTAGTTCAAATCAATAGTTGATCTCAAAAGATTAACAATTGAACTCAAAGACTTTCTTGAACTCTACTCTTAACTCTGTCTTGAATTTGTATTATGAATTCAAGTGTTATGATTCATGAAATGAAGGATCTCGTGATGATAATGTAGACTCATGAATATATTCTCTTCATTCTTATACTCACTTGCTCGAGTCTTGAAACAAGTTATTTGAATTTGTATAAGATTCCTCAAAAAGACTCAAAGGGACTTTCTCAAAATGTTCAAAAGAAATTTCAAGGATTAACTCTTAACTCTACCTTGAATTTGAATTATGAATTCAAGGTTATGATTCATGTTACGAATGATTTCTAGGTGTTTAGAAGTAGTTTAGAGTGGTTAGAATCATAAGGGATTGAAGAAACCCTTTTAAAGAACTCAAATCGATAGTTGATTTCGAAAGATTCACAATTTTACTCAAAGACTTTCTTAAACTTTACTCTTAACTCTTCCTTGAATTTGAATTATGAACTCAAGGATCATGACTGAATATATAAGATTTCTTGATGAATGGATATAGGTCGGATAGTAAAAATCATTAAGAGAGCGAAGTCATGTTTTGAAAGATCGAATACGAAACAAAAAACGGAGGCGGAAAGGAACTGACGTCCCTAGCGCCGCAGTGGCGCACCACGCCAGCCATCAGTTGACTGAGGCTGGTTTAGGGCACACTGCAGGCGTAGGCCGCCAGCCTCTCAGGTACAACAAGGGCGCGCCACCCCAGCCACATTTCAGACGAACCCGACGAACTTTTATTCAATTTTTTCTAGCCCTACCTCGTCTAAACTTGAATGATTTCCTCCAAACTCTTTTTGGATCCTTAAACCCAACCTAATTACAGAAAATTCTACATCAAAAACCCATTAAGAACAACACTCATTCGCAACTCTCAGCTCAAGAACTCAACAAGAACTTCATTATCAAGAAACGAAGAAAAAAACTTCAAGAACTCAACAAGATTATCAACATACTCAATCTCATGGATGAAATTCGTAAAAGAAATTCATAATTGGCATGTGGGAGAACAAACCCAACACTATGGATGCTTACATACCTCTTAGGTATCAAACCCACGGAGAAAATCTGTAACAAAACTCAAGAACCTCGACAAATGCCATGAACTTCTCCTCTTTTCTCTTCTTGAACTCCTCTAAAAACCATATGCGTATTTTAGGAATAACTAAAACTGATTCTAATTAGTTTAGACTCCTAAAACCTTATTACAAACGTTTAAATCTGATTGGGTAAGGAAAGGACCAAAATACCCATCATATTTTTGGGTAACTTTCCTTATTTGGACAGTCCAACTTCAAATGGGCATATCTTTCTCATACGAGCTCTAAAATTATCAAAATTGTCGGTGTTGAAAAGAGGATTCCAAGACCTTTCATTTGATATCTTATGGGTCTCCTAACTCATCATGTGCTAAATGTTATGGTTGTTTGAAGTTGACCCAAAACATTAAAAGAACTTATGAATGACTTGAATGAACACTCTTCTAAGACCCTAAGCATATTTGGATTTATGAAAACTGACCCAAATCATATTTTTCCCCAAAATATTACTAAAATTCGTTTTAAGCTAATTGGGTTAGGAAAAGACCAAAATACCCTTCATATTTTTGGGTAACTTTCCTTAACTGGACAGCTTGAGTTCAAACGGGTATATCTCCCTCATACGAGCTCTAAAATTAGCAAACTTGGTGGCGTGACGGCATTATCACAGAAAGAAAACATGGCTAGTGGATAACTATTTTCTTATTGTAGAAAGTCCTTTCATTTTATAACTTATGATCCACCTAACTCATCATGTATTGAAAGTTATGATAGTTTGAAGTTGACCCAAAACTCATACTTAGCATAACTTCCCAAAATTTCCAAATTTACTACTTCCAAAAATAGTTTCTTTCTAATTCTAGTTCTTTCTAAGGAGGGATGTTACAGTGATACATCTAATGGCCTTAATACTTAAGACAATTTTTAATTCCTCGGCAAAATCCTACTCACAAAGAAGGATGGTTCAAGTCTTAGCTCAAAAAGTTTCTAGGGTGTAACATAAGCACTTTTCATTTTTCAAACTTTATCACCCATCATTTTCATTACTTTATTTGCAATCATTTCTTTATCAATTGTTGATGAGTCCATGATTTGGACTCATTTAGGGATTTATATTAATTGATTTACTGTCCTTGAATGCATATTTTGTCTCAATAACTGATGTAAATCCTTGAATTTCAGGTATTTGGACTTAAGGACAAATCATGGACACTATTGAGCAAAAAGGAACAAGCCAGTTGAAAGAGCAAAGAAAAGAAGACCTGAGGATCGCCTAAAACATAGGGTGAGTCACCTAATGGCCTTGGTCTCGCCTAATGTTCCAGTGTGCCAAGCCATGAATGAGAAAATCAAGTTGGTGATAAAAAGGAGCAGTCGGCGAGTCGCCAAACAGTTCCGTGATGTAGTTCCTTATCGCCCAAAGTTACAGGACCACAAGGATGCTGAAGGCAAAAGCAAAACGACGATACAAATGACCAAAGGGCGGATCGCTGAGTGGATCGGTGATTCCGACTTATTGCGCCGACTGGTCCTTCACAGCACACTTTTTGACAATTATAAATACTTGTTTGAATTTTTAGTTTAGTATGCAATTTTAGTTTTATCAGTATTATTTTCAGTTTTCAAGTTGAGAGCTGAGATTTGTATTTTGGAGACATTTTCCTTAGCTTTGAAGATTCGAAGATTTCCATTTCTAAGAAATTGGAAGTGGGTGTTGAAGATTCTTCATCTTAGACCTTTGTAAAGACTATATCAATCCTACCCAGTTGATGGAAACACAACTTAGTAACAATTTTTACTTTTTTACTATTTCTAGCTAAAACCCCAATTCTTGGGGTGTGATTATGGGTTGATTTAATTGTTGGGTATTGTTAGTTAATACTTTATTTTCTCTTTAAAGGTGATTTCGTTCAGTAATTGTGGTTGAATTTAATGGGGTTGTAGTTGCAAATACAATCTTAACTTCATGTTTTTGACTTGCTCGAGAGAGAGGTTTTAAAACCAAAATTACTGATTCGATGGCCTGTGGGTATTGGGTTGTCATGCGTTCAGCTCATAAGAGTGAATCCTAAACCTTTTTTCAACATTCAGCTCGAGAGAATGAATGGACTAAGGCGAAGCTGGTCTTAATTGCTGCTTATTGGTGTTCGAGAGAAACCAAATTGATTCGGGATAAATTGTTCGAGAGAAAGTTTATCCCCACTAAAGTCTGGCTTATTCACCAATTTACAGATATTTACTATTAATTTCAATTACCCGGTTGTTTACCTTATCCCATAATCCAATCACATCCCAAGAACTCGTCTCCATATTCATATTTTTGTGTTATTTGCTGTTTTGGTTGATAATTACAAACCCCCTCGATATTTGATACTTGTGTCACCCTTGACTTAAATTATGTTACTATTCGTAAATGTTTTTAGCTATGATTGACTAGAGCATATTTTTACTTGCCTATTATTTCTCATCTACGTACCACTCCTTTGGGACTCGACCCCAACTCACTAGTTGGGTTATATTACCACATAACGATCATTGACGCTTAGTATCAGATGAAATGTCTTTGATAGCTTTATTCAATCAAAATGGAGCCTCTACCCGGAAGTGGTGTTACTTGAGAATTTTTAGTTAAGTTGAAAATTGTTCTTGTTAGTTATAGTGATACTTACTTTAGTTTTAGTTTTTTTTTGCTTGGTTGTGTGTTTCAACAGGAAGAATGAGTGTGAATGGTGACAATGATTGCCAAATGGACCATCCCCTTTTGAAACTATTGAATCTTAGGGATAACCTCCTAATGTTCAAGCAATTGGGGGGTGAGACTATCCATGAGATATGGCCGAGATTTAAAGAAATACTACAATAGTGCCCAACTCATGGAATGCCAGATAAATTGCTACTGGAATGCTTTTATAGAGGTATAGAATCGATGTTGATACACTTTTTGCAGGTTTTTTGATACAACAACCCTATGACCTAGTAGCCCAACTCCTTGATGGTGTGGTTAAAACCAACAAGAAACAAAGAAAGACCGAGAATAGGCAACATTGTTGACGCAGCTGGATGTCTTGTCCAAGAAAGTTATGGAGTTAGAGGCAAGGTCCAAAAAGAAGGAGAAGTCCCTTCCTCATCACGAGTTTTAAAAGATGAAGCAGCAGGAGAGTGAACAAAATCAAGAGGCTTTCTCACTTATTCTACACAAAAGTGAAAAATAAGATAGAGTGTTGAATGAACTGAAAGAGAGTGTCCTAATGATTAATCAGATGATAGCCTCTCATTCCATGATTATTCAGCTGCAAGACGCCCAAAAAAGTCCAAGTTTGTTCTGTCTTTACTCACAGTTTAAAGAGGGTTTTCCTAGTGACACTACGGCCAACCCCAAGAATGAGGATTGAGTAAGGACTTTCGTCGTGCCACGACGTTAACTAAGGCGCTGCTTGGGAGGCAACCTAAGTTTTATTTTCTTTCTTTTTAATTTTAGAATAATGGTGTGTTTATTGTGTAGGTTAAAGTGTGGAAAGTGTTTGAAAAGTGTAGATTGGCGAGCTAAAGGTCCAGTCGGTGAATCACCGAAGAGGTCAGCGACCACGACCTAAACCGTTGTTGGACTCAAGACAACTTCAAAGTGGAGTATGTAGAACTTGGCGAGCCTAGGAAATTATTGGTGAATCGCCGAGTTGGTCGGCGATCTCGATCTAGTCCGCCGTTTGGACCCCTTCAGTTTAACTGGAGGTGCTATAAAACACAGCAAGGTAAGTGATCACTCGGTGTGTCGCTGAGTGATTCGGCGATCACGACTTATGTCGCCGAATGGTCAAGAACTGAACGGTTTTTAAAAGGCCAAAGGTTTAAATTTTTAAACTCTTCACTTTCCCTTACTTTCGACTTTCACAAACTCACACCCGCTTAGTATTTTCTATATTACTTGCTTTATTACTGTATTTGAGTTGTTTATTGGTGCTCGAATTGGGAATATTTTGCCGCCTAGCATTACAATCTTATTTTAATCGGCATAAAAAGTTGATTTTCCAAACCCCTAGTTTATTTTATCAAACTTTACTCTTATGCAAATGATCTTATCGTGTTGTCATGTGCTGAGCCTCTCTGATAGGATTAGAATGTTTGAATGCCTATTTTAATTTGATAATCTTGCTTGTAATGTTTTGCTTGTCAAATCCCGTATTCTTGTGCTTTGAAATGAATTAATTTTGTGGGGTTGTTCTTGCATGTTGTTTAGTTTAGTTGGGTGAAGTCTCAGTAGCCTGTATTTGTGCCAAACGACGTAATTTGCCTAATGATAGAGCGGGAGACATCTTTCTTAAGGGAAAAAGTCATCAATTAGCCAAATTTTTCAAAACTGGGAGAAGTATGAGTATCCCGGGGTAATGGGTGTTATGGGTCTAGTCTTAATTTGAGTTGTACTTACTTTGATTTTGTTTTTGGGGGTTGCTGGGTTGAATTCGAGAAGTTAGGTTGAAAGTAGGCACGTTGGGTCATTTGTCGAGCTAGATCAAGCTCACCGAACCACTCGGCGGTTCGCTGAAGTCCCCCATCTCGCCTTTAATTTCATGCTATACTTGTTGTTTGACTCTGTAACTTTTGGCGAGAAGCTTGAGGTCGTTGAAGGCACTAGAAGACTTGCCGAAAGTTTTCTTGATCGCCTTTTATCTGCACCCCTGAACCCTTTTTATACTGTAACTTTCGGTGGGCTAGCCCTTGCTCGCCGAAAGGCCCTGCCCATCGCCGACTTCCCAATATTTTAGAGCCAATCCTTTCGGCGAAGCCAATCCAGCTTGCCAAAGTGATTCGGTGACTCGCCGACCAGTTTGGCGAGTCTGTCTGCAATTGATTTTCTGTGCTTCTGTTTGAATATTTTATAACTTTTTCACAATGCTTTGCAGACATAGCTAGACCGAAAGTTGTTGGGAGAAAGATGCCACCCCAGAGAAGAGCACGGGATTTCACATAAATGAAGGGGGTCAAATCCCCCAAGAAGGGAAGACAAGAACCTCCACCTGGAGATAAAGGCAAGGAAAAGAGGCCCATTTCTGACAGGGAGACTACTACCCGAGGCCCCTATATTCCTTTATGGTCCCGAGGATTCTATGCAGCTGTGCAGACCTTTTTGGTGGATACATCCTTAGCAGCTCCTACTGGGTCTGGTACTACTTTTCTTCTGAGGTGAATCCGGATACTGATACCCAGGACCAGAGTGATGCACCGGGCACTGATGCCCAGACAGATGGAGCGACTGTGTAGACATGACCCCTTCTTTACCCCCCCCTCTCTGTCTTACTTTCTGACTTTTGAATATTTTTGTTTGCATTTGAGGGTAAATGTTTTATTTGTGGTGGGGTGAGGCCCACATTTTGTGACCTGAATGGTTTTGTTTATATAATTGGGTTTTGAGCTGAATTTGTGTTTTACACTGCTTTTTGTGAAAGGTTTGAGCTTGTAGTTCCGTGTTTATAATTGTAAATGATTTTTGACCCTTCTGGAAAAAAATTGCCACCTCTTGTTTTTATTGAATGTGGTTGTTCTTGTGCAAATTTGAGTATCGGTTTTGATCAATATTGACGACTTGAATAGTGTTCATAATAAAAAAAACATGAATGTGCGGCTACGATGAGGCCAAATGAAGTTGCATAATCAATATATGAACTCTTTGCATCTCGTAGTGACTAGCCAAGTATCGGATTGAGTCTCTTGTGATGAGCTTTCCGTGAACCGTGTATGATGACACCTAGAATTTGCCCCGTTAGTCCGATTAACTAAGTAAAAACAATTTCTTGAGATGTTCTTAGGCAACTTTAAAGAGTGTGAACCAATTTGACATTATACCTCTTTTTGTGGCCTACCTTGTGAGTGTGTGAACCTTTTTTGAACACCCCTTGAGCCTTACCCTTTTCTTGGAAGAAACTTGATGAAAACTTAACCTTTCTTGATCCATTACCCATAATCCTCATGATTTGTGGCCTATTTGAATAGCCAACTTAGGAGTTAGGGGTGTGGTGAAAAGAAAAGGCAAATCAAGAAAATGCAAAGAAGTCCCTTTTGCCAATCTTTTGAGAAAAATGGAACCCCTCCATATATTAAAAAAAAAGAGAAAAAGAAGAAAACAATGAAAAAGAAAAAAATAGTTGTGGAATAAAGTAGTGAAAATACAAAGAAAATGAGATTTCCAACAGTCCACGGAAGATGAATAGGAGGTGACTTTTGAGCTTGAATGAAAATGATGAAGAAAAGGAAATAAGGTGTTGTTCACATCACATTTCATGAGGATTACAACCTATGAGCCTAAATGACCATACATTTGCACTCAACTCCATTACAAGCTTTGAAAAGACCTTTTTTTATCTTGAATGAGCTGAAACAAAAGTCGATTGGAAAATAAGGGCAAACCTATGGGTGAAAATCATACATTGTGTTCATCTTTGTGAGTGTGAGCGTTGCATTTGATTACGGAACTTTGAATTGTTGAATCATTGTGTGAGAATATGGAATCATTCTTTGTGTGAGGGCATCTGATCACCTTTGTTGAGCTTGAACTTGCATTTGAAGCAAGTAATGTGAACTTGAGATTCTTTGGTAATGGTGAGTCACAACTTAAATCTTTGAGTGCACAATTGATCCTGGCATGTGTAAGTTAAGTTTTCTTATGTGCATTCATGATTGACTTTTGTGAAGCACTGTTTGAGACATCTTTTTTGAACTGCTGAACTTGAGTTTTACTTGAGGACAAGCAAAAGTCTAAGTTAGGGGTGTTGATAAGTCCACGATTTGAACTCATTTAGGTGTTTATTTTAATAGATTTAGTGTCCTCGAATGCATATTTTGTGCCAATAACTGATGTAAATCCTTGAATTTTAGGTATTTGGACTTAAGGACAAATCATGGACACTATTGAGCAAAAAGGAATAAGCCAGCTGAAAGAACGAAGAAAAGAAGGCCTGAGGATCGGCTAAACCATTGGGCGAGTCGCCAAATGGCCTTGGTCTCGCCTAATGCTCCAGTGTACCAAACCCTGAAGGAGAAAATCAAATCGGCGATAGAAAGGAGCAGTCAGCTAGTGACCGAACAGTTCCGCGATGCTGTACCTTATCGCCCAAAGTTACAGGACCTCAAGGATGTTGAAGACAAAAGCAAAATGGTGATACAAATGACCAAAGGGCGGATCGCCGAGTGGATTGGTGATCCTGACTTATTGCACTGACTAGTCCTTTGCAGCACTGATGAGTCCACGATTTGGACTTATTTAGAGCTCTATTGTAATAGATTTAGTGTCTTCAAATGCATGTTTTGTCTCAATAACTGATGTAAATCCTTGAATTTCAGGTATTTGGACTTCAAGATAAAGCATAGACACTATTAAGCAAGAAGGAACAAGATGGCTAAAAGAACGAAGAAATGAAGGCCTGAGGATCGCCTAACCCATTAGGCGAGTCACCGAATGGCCTTGGTCTCGCCTAATGTTCCAGTGTGCCAAGCCCTGAAGGAGAAGATCTAGTAAGCGAGATAAAAGAGCAATCAGTTATGGGTCTTGTTTGAATTTGAGTTGTGTATGCTTTGATTTTGTTTTTGGGGGTTGCGGGGTTGAATTCGAGAAGTTGGGTTGAAAATAGGCTCGTTGGGTCATTTGGCGAGCTGGGTCAAGCTCGCCAAACCATTCGGCGGTTCGCCTAATGTCCCCATCTCTCCTTTTATTTCATGCTTTATTTGATGTGGTTCTGTAAATTTTGGTGAGAAGCCTGAGGTCGCTGATGGCACTCAGTGACTCACCGAAAGTCTTCTTGATCATTTGTTGTCTTCACCTCTGAACCCTTTTTGCACTGTAACTTTCGGCAGGCTACCACTTGCTCGCCGAAAGTTGTCAACGATTCACTAAAACGCCCCTCTATCGCCAAATTGCCATAGCTTTAAAGCCAATCCTTTATGCAAGCCCGACCTAGCTCGCCAAAGTAATTTGGCGACTCCCTGACCGGTTCAGTGAGTCTACCTGCAACTGATTTTCTGTGCTGTTGTTCGAATGTTTTCTAACTTTGTCTCAATGTTTTGCATACATAGCTAGACCGAAAGTTGATGGGAGAAACGTGCCACCCCAAAAGATAAGAGCAAGAAATTTCCAATTAAATGAAGGGAGGTCCAATCCTCACAAGAAGGGCAAGCAAAACCCTCCACCTGGAGAAAAAGGCAAGGGCAAGAGGCCCATTTCTGACAGGAAGACTACTCCCCTAGAGCCCTTTATTCCTTCATGGGTCCGGGGACTCTATACAGCTGCGCGGAACATTTTGGCGGATACACCCGTGGTAGCTCTTGGTGAATCTGGTGCTATTGTTCCTTTTGAGGTGACTCCGGTACTGATGGCCAAGTCCAGACTGATGCACCAGGCATTGATGCCCAGACAGATGGAGCGATTGCGTAGACAGGATCCCTTATTTACCTCCCTCTCTGTCTCTATTTATTTTGACTTGTGGATATTATATTTTTTGTTTTCAGTTGAGGACAAATGTTTTTATTTATAGTGGGGTGAGGCCCATTGTGCGACATTTGTGATTCTTGTTTTATTTATATATTTGGGTTTGAGCTAAAAATTGTGTCTTACACTGTGTTTTGTGGATGGTTTGAGCTTGTAGCTCCTCTTTACCTCCCTCTTGTTTGTGTTGAATGTGGCTATTATTTTGCAAATTTGAGTATCGGTTTTGATCAATATTGATGACTTGAATAGTGATTATAATCGAACAAACATGAATGTGCGGCTACAATGAGGCCAATTGAAGTTGCATAGACAATATGTGAACTCTTTGCATCTCGTTGCGACTAACCAAGTATCGAATTGAGTCTCCTGTGATGAACATTGCACACTAGCAAAAGTGTGGAGTCTTGTTTGACACTGGTGTCAATGCCTTGTGTGATGAGCTTACCGTGAACCATGTGTGATGACACCTAGAATTTGCCCCGTTGGTCCAGTTGACTAAGTGATGCAATTTCTTAAGATGATCTTAGGAAACTTTAAAGAGTGTGAACCAAATTGACATTATACCTCTTTTATGGCTTACCTTGTGAGTGTGTGAACCTCTTTTGAGCACCCTTTGAGCCTTACCCTTTTCTTGGAAGAAACTTGATAACATTGTGATATTTTATTGATCCATTACCCATAATCCTCATGATTTGTGGTTTGTTTGAATACCCAACTTAGGTCAAAAGCCTAAGTTGGGGGTGTGGTGAAAAGAGAAAGTAAATCAAGAAAATGCAAAGAAGTCCCTTTTGCCCATGTTTTGAGAAAAATGGAACCCCTCCATATAAAAAAAAGAAGAAAAGATTGAAAAATAAAAAGAAAGAAAAATTTGTGGAATAAAGTTGTAAAAATACAAATAAAATGGGGTTTCCAATAATACATTGAGATGAATAAGAGGTGACTTTTGAGCTTGAATGAAAATAATGAAAAGGAAAAAAGGTGTTGTTCACATTACATTTCATGAGGATTTCAGCCTATAAGCCTAAAAGACCATACCTTTGCACTCATCCCCATTACAAGCCTTAAAAACACCTTTTTGATCTTGAATGAGCTGAAAAAAAAGTCGATTGGAAAATAAGGGCAAACCTATGGGTGAAAATCATACATTGTGTTCATCTTTGTGAGTGTGAGCGTTGCATTTGATTACAGAACTTTTAATTGTTGAATCATTGTGTGAGAATATGGAATCATTCTTTGTGTGAGGGCATTTGATCACCTTTGTTGAGCTTGAACTTGCATTTGAAGCAAGTAATGTGAGCCTGAGATTCTTTGGTAATGGTGAGTTATAACTTGAATCTTTGAGTGTACAATTGATCATTGCATGAGTAAGTTGTGTCTTCTTGTGTGCATTCATGATTGAGTCCTGTGTAGCACTATTTGAGACATCCTCTTTGAACTGATGAACATGAGTTTTACTTGAGGACAAGCAAAAGTTTAAGTTGGAGGTGTTGATGAGTCCACGATTTGGACTTATTTAAGGCTCTATTTTAATAGATTTAGTTTCCTCAAATGCATATTTTGTTTCAATAACTGATGTAAATCCTTGAATTTCAGGTATTTGGACTTCGGGATAAAGCATAGACACTATTAAGCAAGAAGGAACAAGGCGGCTAAAAGAACGAAGAAATGAAGGCCTGAGGATCTCCTAACCCCTTAGGCGAGTCTCTGAATGGCCTTGATCTCGCCTAATGTTCTAGTGTGCCAAGCCCTGAAGGAGAAGATCTTGTCGGCAAGATAAAAGAGCAGTCGGAGTGTCGCCGAACAGTTTCGCGATGCAGTACTATATCGCCCAAAGTTACAAAACGCGAATATGCTGAAGGCAAAAGTAAAACGGCGATACACATGACCAAAGGGAGGATCGCTGAATAGATCGGCGATCCCGACTAACTATGCCGAGTGATCCTTCACAGCACACTTTTTGACAACTATAAATACTTGTTAGAATTTTTAGTTTAGTATCAGTTTTTACATTCAGAAACCATTTTTTAGAGTTATTTAGTGTTAGAACTTGGTTTTTAGAGACAATTTTCCTTAGCTTTGGAGATTTTGAAGATTCCCATTTTGAAGAAATTGGAAATGGGTATTGAAGATTCTTCATCTTAGACATTTGTAAAGACCATATCAATAGTACCCAATTGATTGAAACACTTTTCGATATCAATTTCTATCTTTTTACTATGTCTAGCTAAAACCCCAATTTTTCGGGTGTGATTATGTGATTATGGGTTGAATTAACTGTTCGGTATTGCTAATTGATTGTTTATTCGCTATTTAAAAGTGATTTCGTTCAGTAGTTGTGTTTAAATTTAATGGAGTTGTAGTTGCAAAAACAATTTTAACTTTGTGTTTTTGGCTTGCTCCAGAGAGAGGTTTTAAAACCAAAACTATTGAATCGATAGTCTGTGATTATTGGGTTGTCGTGGGTTCAGCTCGAGAGAGTGAATCCTAAACCCTCTCCCAAAGAGTGAATGGACTTAGGCGAAGGTTGTGCTTCATTGCCGCTTATTGGTGTTTGAGAGAAACCGAATTGATTCAGGGTAAATTGTTCGAGAGAAAGTTTACCCCCACTAGAGTCTAGCTTAGTCACCAATTTACATCGATTTTCTATCAATAGAAATTACCCAGTTGTTTACCTTGGCCCATAATCCTATCACATCCCAAGAATCCCGTCTCCATAATCATATTTTAGTTTTTAATTAGTTGTCGTTTTAGTTGATAATTAATTCCAAAACCCCTCTTTCATAATTGACACTTGTGTCACCCTTCAATTTATCATGTTTTTACTTGTAAATGTTTATAGCTATGATTGACTTGAACACATTTTTGTTTTTCTATTGATTCTCAATTACGAACCGCTCCCTTGACACTCGACACCCAAACTCACTAGTTGGGTTATATTACTACTCATGATCGTTGGCACTTGAACTGGAAGTAGTGTCCTGATACATGAAATCAGGCACACATTTTGACAACTATAAATACTTGTTTGAATTTTTAGTTTAGTATGCAATTTTAGTTTTATCAGTATTATTATTCAGTTTTCAAGTTGAGAGCTGAGAACTGAGTTTTGGAGACATTTTCCTTAGCTTTGATGATTGGAAGTGGGTGTTGAAGATTCTTCATCTTAGACCTTTGTAAAGACTATATCAATCCTACCCAGTTGATGGAAACAGAACTTGGGAACGATTTTTACCTTTTTATTATGTCTAGCTAAAACCCCAATTCTTGGGGTGTGATTAAGTGATTATGGGTTGATTTAACTGATGGGTATTGTTAGTTAATAGTTTATTTGTTTTTTAAAGGTGATTTCTGTTAGTAATTGTGGTTGAATTTAATGGGGTTTTAGTTACAAATACAATCTTAACTTTGTGGTTTCGGCTTGCTTGAGAGAGGTTTTAAAACCAAAATTATTGATTCGATGGTCTGTGGGTATTGGGTTGTCATGGGTTCAGCTCGAGAGAGTGAATCCTAAACCTTTTTCCACACATTCAGCTCGAGAGAGTAAATGCACTAAGGCGAGGCTGGTCTTAATTGCTTCTTATTGTTGATCGAGAGAAACCAATTTGATTCGAGATAAATTGTTCGAGAGAAAGTCTATCCCCACTAAAGTCTAGCTTATTCACCGATTTACATCTATTTACTATTAATTTCAATTACCCGGTTGTTTATCTTAGCCCATAATCCAATCACATCCCAAGACCCCGTCTCCATATTTGCATTTTTGTGTTATTTGTTGTTTTAGTTGATAATTACAAACCCCCCTCGATATTTGACACTTGTGTCACCCTTGACTTAAATTATGTTACTATTCGTAAATGGTTTTAGCTATGATTGACTAGAGCATATTTTTACTTGACTATTAATTCTCATCTACGTACCACTCCCATGGGACTCGACCCCAACTCACTAGTTGGGTTATATTACTACATAACGAACATTGACGCTTAGTATCGGATGAAATGTCTTTGATACCGTTATTCAATCAATTATTTTCATTAGTATTCTTATCATATCAAGAACACTTTCATCTTTATTTTTTAAGCATTTTTTTTATTTTCTGTCACATTCTTTCAAAGAGGGTCTTTTCATTACATACCAACTTTTATTAGTCACCATTTATACTTGACCATCCCTGTTCTTAATATTTAATAATTATAACACAGCTTATATGCTTGATTGCTTAAGGAAGCAGGGTGTAGAAACTAGAGATTCAACAAAAAGGATCAAGAAAAAATTACGGCTATCAAACAAAGGCCCAAGCTTAAAGGGGCTACTAGTGGTAAACATATCTAAGTATGCTAAAATTTGTAAGAAAATCTAGAAAGTTTATTTTCATCTTCTAAACAGTGCTATCACTTTTTTTTTATTTCGCTTTGACAACATCCATGAAAAATTCTAGACTTAAATGTAAAAACATTGAATAGATACAAAAAAATACTTACCTTACATGGCACAAATATAAATTCCACTTCTAAGACAATAGGTTCAATACGAACTACAAATAAGAACGGAAAAGGGCTTAAATACCCTTGAACTATTGGAAATGGTACAAAACTACCCTCTATCCATTCATTGGCTCCCAAATACCCCTGCCATCCACCTATTGGTTCTAAAATACCGTGTCATCCACCTTTGGGTCAAATATAGACCATTTTATAGGGGATTATCGTTTAAATAATTTTTAAAATACGTGGCAACCATCTATTGGTTACAATTTAATTACTTAAATTATTTTACATACTCACCCATTACTGATTATATCCAACCCAAATTAACTGCAATCGGTTAAGATAATTACACCCGACCCAAATTAACTACACCCACCCAAAATTACATTTACTCAACCGATTAAAACTGTAACACCCGGAAAATTAGTAGACTAAACTAGAGCAAAGAGCGAGGGTTCTAGAGTGTGATGTTGAGAATTTAAGTCGTAGCTGAGACTTTCCATGCTTAGAATGAGGAGTTTATTGGATGAACGTCAAGGTATGTATTAGACCTAGTAGCCTAGATGACCTTAGAGAGTTTGGTCGAGCTTGGGAAGAGCAAGCCTAAGCCAAAGGCCAAGGCTGCCCGACCTTGGCAAGCTACTACCTAAGGGTTCACAACCACCTTCACGACCAGTGGTGTGGACCATGGTCCATGAAGGGGTCCGTGGAGATGCCTTAGACACTCGGGAGTCAAGGCCTTGAGGCCAAGACACTTCCCCAAGTTCACGAGGAATTTTACAAGCCATTGGCTTGACCACGGCCCGTCAAAGTGACTGTGAAGGTGCCTTAGTGTTTTAGGGAGTTTTAGGGTCTTGGAAAATTGGGGGAGCCACTGGTAAAGGAACCACGGGAACCACCACGGCCCGTGGTGCTCTTGACGGACCGTCCAAGTGGCTGTGGTGCCTGGGACGGGGCTGCCAAGTGAGGGAAATTTGGGTAAAATCCTATTCAACTAGTTTTAAGTGGAGGGTCATTTTATATGTGTTTTATTCACCTATTTAGAGACTTTTAAGTCTTTAACCCCCAATTCTAAGTCACTTTACATTAGACCCAAATCAAAACCCCAAAATCCTCTCCACTCAAATAATTCTCTCTCTAGAAAACCTAAGAAGAAGAAGAGGAAGAAAGAGAAGAAGAGAAGGAGGTTAGGTCGAATCTCACCATTAAAGCAGGATTATTAGGGATTTGAATTAAGGTATGTTTAGCTTTTCATCTATGGTTTCTTCCACCCATAGAGTCCCCTAAGATTTCCTCTAATTTGTGAGAAGAACCCCAATCTAAGCTAGGGTTATTACCAATGTGTGGATGTAGTTGGGTATGATTCCAAAGTGTTGGATAATACTTGTTTATGGCTAATTTAGAACTTAATTGTGATTTTATGATTAAATTATGTGGTTTTAATGTGTAACCCTAGTTTTCTTGATGATTGGCTTGATTTGTGGGTTGATGCCATTAAAGGGCAAGTTGAGGTCCATGAGTGACCTTCTTGTAACAATGTCATGAGTACTAATTGTTCAAGGTTAGGAACACATAATCATGAATTGAATTTAGCCTAATTGAATATGATTGATCTTGACTTGTAAAGTTGGAATTGAACCTTTAAGATGAATTATGGCTAGAATCACCTAGTAATGAGAAATGTGATGAGAATTGCTTAAGAAGAAGCCTTTTTCTTTAATGTCTTAAAATCTAGATATGAATAAGGATAGAATGAAGTAAAGCTTTGATATGAAGGCTCATAGTTATGAATGTTGAATCACTAGGGCTTGAGAGTAGGGTCAATGTGATGAATATAATCTAATGGGTGGGTTTATGGTGAAAGGCCTATATTCACCTAGTCCACTTTATGAATGGTTGAAAGTAAGAAGTGATAGAATCACTTGAGCATGGATGGATTGTTAAGGACATCCTTCCATGAGAGATTAATGTTAAGCAAGACTTAACAACTACACCTTGGGGTGTATGCTTGGCTCTAAGTGGATATTGACAATGAGAAGGAGTGTCACACAAGAAAGAGTCTGGGCTCCAAGTAGAAAGGAAAACCACACCTAGTTGATGTGAGGACTATCCAAGGACAAGGGGGAACTCTTACTTAGTAGAGTGTGAGTTTTCCCATAGTTAGGTCTCATGAGATGGGATCCTTCACATATTTGAGTCAAGGTTCCTAGTAGCAGTCTCCATATCTAATGAACTAAGACATGCTTGAGAAGCATCTCATAGTGTTCAAGTCATAATGAACTAAGACTTACTTAATGAAGTAACTCATATTGTTCTAGGGTGTAGATGGACTTAGACTTGTTTAAGATAGCATCCCATAGGGTCCATGTAGAGAAGGAACTTAGACATACTTTATAGAGTATCTCATAGGGCTTCAAGTATAATGGAGTGAGACATACTTAAGTAAGTATCTCCTAGTATCCATGCTAGTAATGAACTTAGACATACTAAAAGTGGTATCTCATAGGGTTCAAGTTATAAGTGAACTAAGATGTGCTTAAGAAAGTACCTTATAGTGTTCTAAAGATAAAGAGAGGAACTAGGTTCCAAACCAAGAAGCATTAGTAAGAAGACCTAGAAGTAATACTTAGCATGACTAGTATTATTGGATGTTATGATAGCATTGCACAAGTATGACTTAGGATTACTAAAGAGAATGAGTTGAGATAGGATTGTGCCATAGTTGCCTTCCTTACTTTAGTGACAAAAGGTGAGAGACTCCCTTAGTTATGAGAAATTAAGTAAATAATGAGACCAAAGTAGGGTGAATATGACTAGGATGGCTTCAAAGTTATGCTTAGTGTGAAGGGTATTATGGGATGTTTTTCATGCATTGCACAAGTGTGCTTTGAGGTTGCCTAGAAGTATGGTGCCCTTATGGTAGAGAAACCTATAGAATGAAATCATGTACATAGACTATGATTAAGATGACTAAGAAGTGATACATGGCTTGGGTAGTATTATGGGATCCTATTATTGCTTTGCACTTGTATGCTTTGGAAGTTACTTGATGATGGTACTATTATGGTATAGATGAATAAGAGTCAATAATGCTTATATGATACTCATGATGTTAGAGTTGGCTTATTGTAATTTTGAAGGTTAAGTAAGGCAATTATATAAGTATGATTTATCTCTTATGTTCATATATCTTGCATTATGTTGACTTATGATGTTATGTTATCTTATTTGAGTTTATGTTATTATCTCTTATGACTATGTCTTATGTTGACTAACCATTTGAGATGTTTTATGTTGGTATGTTAGCTTTCATACTTAGTACATTTTGTACTAACGCATATTGCCTACATTCTTATCTAATGTAGGGTTTGAAGACTTAAGTGCTACTTGGGAGATAGGTTTTTCTAAGGAGCTACGAAGATTGAAGATTTGGTGAGTCCTCATAGTTTCGAGGACAAACCTATTACTTTTCTTATGTCTTAGACTTTACATGGGCTGCGTTCCAAGACATTAATTCATGTTATTCATAGATGGTTTGAGAAAAAGATGTTAGAAAGACTTCCGCTTTTATGAAATGTTTTTGATATTATGTTTTAAAGAAAGATTAAATTTCCTCATATTTTCTATTATCCTATGTTATGAATATGCTAAGGGATTGTATGCGACCCCTTCGGGGTCAACTACGCCATGTTAGGTCTAGGGCTTACTCCTGGGTCATGACAAACTTGGTATTAGAGCATAAGGTTTTGGGAAAATTTTAGGATGTCTCAAACCACGTCTAGTAAAGTCTTATTCATGGGTGTGAGTCGCGACACATTTTATGGGTAGGAGGCTATAGGATGTTTAAGAAACTCCACTTATTCATTCTTATAGTCGTGCCATGGAAGTTTAGCTCTAGTATGTCCTTGTACCAATGTTGCCTATGATTTTTCAGGTTATGGCAAATACTAGGGCTAATGCTAGGAGGGTTGAGGAAGATGATGAGGAGCAAGAGGTTCCTCTTCAAGTTCCAAATCAAGTCCCTGCACAAGTTCCTCCTCGAGTTTCTATTGATGAAGGAGTTATGACTAATGTGGAAATAAGGGCTTCTCTCCAAATATTGACTCAAGCCGTTACAACCCAAGTCACTAGGGAAGTAGTAGCCCCGACTAATGATAGGAATATAGTTGCTTTGAGGGTGAGAGAGTTTTTCAGGATGAACCCTTTGGTGGATTATGGCTCATAGGTGGAGGAAGACCCTTAAGGTTTCATAGAGGAGGTGTATAAGGTGCTTGCCATCATGAGTTTGACTACGGTAGAGAAGGCGGAGTTAGCCGCCTATCAATTGAGGGATATAGCTCAAATTTGGTATGAACAATGGAAAGATAATAGGCCATTAGGAGCGGGGCAGGTAGAGTGGGAAGGGTTCAAAGAAGCATTTCTAGATAGGTTCTTTCCCCTAGAATTGAGGGAACGGAAGATGCAAGAATTCATCAACCTTCGTCAAGGAGTGTAAAGGAGTATGCTCTTAGGTTCACCCAACTATCCAAGTATTCCCCAACTCTAGTGGCGGACTCAAGGGCTAGAATGAATAACTTTGTGATGGAAGTGTCCGACTTAGTAGAGAATGAGTGTCATTCGACAATGCTTACCCCTAGTATGAACATTTCAAGCCTTATGGTTCATGCCGAACAAATTGAGGAGCAAAAGCTCAAGAAGGTGAATAGGGAGGTAAAGAGGGCTAGGACCAATGACGTGAACTTTTCTAATGCTAAGTCTGATGGATAATGTAGGCCTAGGACTAAACTAAGGTACTCTGGCCAAGATTCTTCCAAGCCTACTTGATCCAAGTGTGTGAGGAGTCATTATGGTAAGTGCCTAGCCGGCATGAATGGTTGGTATGGGTGTGGAAAAGATGGGCACGTAGTGAGGGATTCCCCGGTTCTTAAGGCTTAGGGAAGGGAGGATAAGAAAGTTGACTCTAGTGATCCAGATGAGGGTACTCAAAAGAATAATAGGTTTTATGCTCTCCAATCTAGAGAAGATCAAGAGTGATCTCCTCATGTCCCTTCCGGTATGTGCTTTTTTCATCTTTTAGAAAGTTTCCAAATTTCTTGTCGTTTGTGACTTGTTATGTTGGACTTGATGTTGTCATTGCTATGATTGATGTTTGGAGAAGTTGTGTAGGCATGCTCCCAAGGGGGAGAGAGTGTGCCTACTTAGCAAGATTGTGAGTATTTATATGTTTCCATGATTTCCTATTGTGCATATTCATGAAAACGCTTAGGTCTTGTTAGTAATGACTTACATGCATTGTTTTGCCTCTTGTTGTAACATCTTTGAGTTGAGTTGCTTATGAGCTCCATGAGAGTATGTTGAGCATGGTTAGTGGACAAGGTAGTTCCTCCTATGAATATTATAAGTTATGAGAATTTCATGCATAAATGGGTTGTTAGATGTAGTCTCTACTTCCTGTAGTTGCATTGAGCATGTTTAGTTGAGATTGAAGTTTCCCTCTCTTGTTTTGTGCATTTAGAGATAGTGCATGCATGATAGGCTGCTAGTCTTGAGTCGTTCCTATATGAAGTGTTTAGAAATATCATTCGAGGAAGAATGTTCCCAAGGGGGAGATATTGTAATACCCGAAAAATTAGTAGACTAAACTAGTGCCAAGAGCTAGGGTTCTAGAGTGTGATGTTGAGAATTTGAGTAGTAGTTGAGACTTTGCGTGCTTAGAATGAGGAGTTTAGTGGATGAACGTCAAGGTATGTATTAGACCTAGTAGCCTAGATGCTCTTAGAGAGTTTGGTTGAGCTTGGGAAGGGCAAGCATAAGCAAAAGGGCCAAGGCTGCCCGACCTTGGCAAGCTACTGTCTAAGGGTTCACGACAACCTTCACGACCAGTGGTGTGGACCACGGTCTGTGAAGGAGTCTGTGGAGATGACTTAGACACTTGGGAGTCAAAGCCTTGAGGCCAAGACACTGCCTCAATTTCACAAGGCACTTCACGAGTCGTTGGCTTGACCACGGCCTGTCAAAGTTCCCGTAAAGGTGCCTTAGTGTTTTAGGGAGTTTTATGGTCTTGGCAAGTTGGGGGAGCCACTGTTCAAGGGACCACGGGAACCACCATGGCTTGTGGTGCCCTTGACAGACCGTCCAAGTGGTCGTGGTGCCTAGGACGGGGATGCCAAGTGAGGGACATTTGGGTAAAATCCTATATGTGTTTTATTCACCTATTCAGAGTATTTTAAGTCTTTAACCCCCAATTCTAAGTCACTTTACACTAGACCCAAATCAAAACCCCAAAATCCTCTCCACTCAAATAATTCTCTCTCTAGAAAACCTAAGAAGAAGAAGAGGAAGAAGGAGAAGAAGAGAAGTAGGCTAGGTCGAATATCACCATTGAAGCAAGATTAGTAGGGCTTTGAATTAAGGTATGTTTAGCTTTTTCATCTATGGGTTCTTCCACCCATAGAGTCCCCTAAGATTTCTGTAACAACCCTCTCGTAAGGATACTACTACTTAACAAGAAAGCTAATATAATACTTGCACATTTAAAAGGGATTAATCTAAGATATATAAATTATAATTCAATAGAGGAATTTAGCCCAAAATAAGAAGTGAAAGGTATAAAGGCTTGTCATTTAGAAATTTAGTTGATCTCAAATTTAAACAAGACAAGAGTCCCAATTTACGGCGGAAGAATCTTTCGAAATTATTTTAAAACTACTCTAAAAGATTTTCATGTATTAACTAAGAAATTTTTTCTTGAAATTTACCTTACACTAGTCCCGAAACATGTGCGGATACTGGGTCCTCATGTCTTCTTCTCTCTCCCAGGTAGCTTTTTTTCCAGAGTGGTTCCTCTAAAGAACCTTTACTAAGTGGATTCTCTTGTTTCTAAGTTGCTTTACTTCTCGAACTTGAATTAGGATAGGTTCTTCATTATACGTCAAGTCAAGATTAACCTCAATAGATTCAACTGGAAGAACATGAGATGGATTAGAATGATATCTTCTAAGCATAGAAACATGGAAGACATTGTGGATTTTGTCTAACTCAGGTGGTAAAGCTAATTTATATGCAACTGGTCCAACCCTTTCAAGTATCTCAGAAGGTCCAATAAACCGGGGACTAAGTATTCCTTTTTTTCCAAATCTCATAATCTTTTTACATGGAGACACCTTGAAGAATACTTTATCTCCAACTTGGTATTCAATATCACGCCTTTTAAGATCAGCGAATGACTTTTATCTATCCGAAAAAATCTTTAGACGATCTTTGAAATTTTTTTACCTTACCCTCTGTTTGTTGCACAATTTCAGGACCAATAAGATTTCTTTCACCAACTTCACTCCAACAAAGAGGGGTCCGACATTTTCTTCCGTATAAGGCTTTATAGGGAGGCATTCCAATACTCGATTGGTAACTGGTATTGTAAGAAAATTCTATCAAGGCCAAGTGTTTGTCCCAACTACCCTCAAACTCCATAATGCGAGCTCGAAGCATATCCTCCAAAATTTGTATCACTCTTTCCGACTGACCATATGTCTGAGGATGGAACGAAGTGCTAAATTTCAACTTAGTACCCAAAGCTTCCTGCAAGCTGCCCCAAAATCTAGATGTAAACTTTGGGTCTTGGTCAGATATAATAGACACAGGGATTCCATGTAGTCTTACATTCTCATCATTGTACAATTCAACTAAACGCTCAAGTGAGTAATCCATCCTGATTGCTAAGAAGTGAGCACTCTTGGTTAGCCTGTCCACAATCACCCATATTGCATCATGATTTCTCTGTTTGCGAGGAAGTCTAGAAACAAAGTCCATAGATATTCCCTCACATTACCATTATGGCATCGGAAAATGTTGTAGCAACCCAACTGGGACCTGGTGTTCTCTGTTTACTTGCTGACAAACCAAACATTTTGAAATGACTTCCGCAATGTCTCTCTTCACACCGTCCCACCAATAATGTTCTTTGATGGTCCGGTGCATCTTTGTACCTCTAGGATGCATTTCATATGATGATGTATATACTTCATTCATGATTTCTCTTCTCAATTTTTCATCATTAGGGACACATAACCTATTTTGATAAAACAAGGTACCATCCTCCGTTAATACAAAATGAAGCTTTTCCCTATTTGGAACTTCTCTTGTCAATTTTATGAGTCTTTCATCTAACCTTTGCGCTTCTTTCACCTGTTCAAGTAATATTGGTTTGACTTGCAAATTAGCAATAACTGAACCATTTGAATCAAGTGCGAAACAAACAATCATGGCTCTTAACTCAAGAAGTAAGGGCAACAGACTCAAAGCTAAACTTGCGAAGGATTTTTTTTACTTAAGGCATCAGCAACCACATTGGCTTTACCTGGATGATAGTTAATCCTGCAGTCATAATCCTTGATGAGTTCAAGCCATCTACGTGTTCTTAGGTTCAGCTCCTTCTGTGTACCCAAGTACTTTAACCTCTTGTAATCAGTAAATATATGACACTTTTCTCCATACAAATAATGCCGCCATATTTTTAAAGAAAACACTATAGCAGCAAGTTCAAGATCATGAGTAGGATAATTCAATTCATGTGGTTTTAATTTCTGAGAAGCATAAGAAATAACTTTCCCTTCTTGCATCAAAACACATCACAGACCTCCATGAGAAGCATTACTATATATTACATACTATTTCCCCTCAATTGGTAGAGTAAGTCTAGAAGCTTGTGTCAACAAGGATTTGAGAGTTTCAAAGCTCTCTTGGGATTTGTCATCCCAAGTAAACTTTACTTCCTTCTTCAATAGTTTAGTCAAAGGGGAGGCGAAAATGGAGAAGCCTTTCACAAATCTTCTATAGTACCCTGCTAAGCCCAAAAAACTTCTTACCTCACATGGAATTTTTGGAGGTCTCCGTTCAACAATTGCTTGATTTTTTACTAGGATCAACCTCTGCAACTTCAGTTGATACAACATGTCCCATAAAAGCTACTTCATTAAGCTAAAATTCACACTTAGAAAGTTTAGCGTAAAGTTTGGTTCATGCTTCATACAAACCTTCAAAATAAACTGTAAATTTAATACATTACAAGACTTGAGTTTACACACCCCAAAACAGTAAAACATGTAGTCATATTTATTTTACAACCCATGGTGACATGATCAAATTAGCCTTCAAAATTTCATGTAAATGTACAACATATAGATCATGTACAAGTCCCAAGATTTATGCAAACTATAGATGCCTATATGCATATGTGATCTTCCCTTAAAGCTCTCAAAAACTCCATCTCCAATGGTCAGCTTCAAGTATCCCCTCGAACGTTCCCTACGATAGAAACAACTATCGCTAAGCATAAAGCTTAGTGGTGTGAAAACTATATGTGTAGAGCAGCTAGATTCACCAAGTTACCTTTCAAAAGTCATGGGCAGCACAATTGAAACATAATAAATAAATCAAGTAAACAATACATTAAGGGTATAAAGTTCTATATTTAAAGATCCAAGTGTCAAGAACGCTCATAGCACCATTTCCCAAGAGATCCAATACCAAGGCTCGCCCAATATATACATCATACCGTCTCACCCAGCATAATCAAGTATCAAGAAGGACCGAAGCCCTACATCAAGAAGGACCGAAACCCTGTATCAAGAAGGATCAAAGCCCAATAATCAAGAGAATCAAGAACCATATTGAAAATGGCTTCCTAGTTCATACTTAAAATGGACAACTTCCATACTTAAGAAGAACCAAAAATCCAGAGTCAAGATGGAAAATAATCTGAATCAATAGGCGTGCCAATAGTGACAAAATCAAATCCGCAAGAAGGAAAAAGTCCCAACAAGAATGCCAGGTGATCAAGCAATCCGTACAAGTGGGCGAGTTACACAAGTGTCTTGAAAGTCTCAGAGAATATCAATACGGCATTACAACGTGACAAGAAGTAACCAAGGTATCAAGATAACCCTTCAAATATACAAGCAGATAACAAGAGTACAAGTTTGTACCCATACCTCGGGCTTTAGCATAGACACAGTCCAACAAAACTTCAAGAATTCAAACCGTAGCCCGACAAACGTATCAAGGTTCTCAACTTGTACACGAGTATATATAACCTTAAGAATACAATTAAATAACTTCTTTAACTTCTATTAGCTCAATAATGTTGACGTAAAACAGGATGATCATCACAAGTAATCCTAGCATGTACAAATACAACTATGCTCCCAAAACAGTGAATCTGTCCAGCCTGGTACCTCAAGTCACAACTTAGATTTGTAAAGGAAAAATGCAAAACTGGACTTTATATCCTTCATGAAAGATGTAGGTACATCTATAAAGGTTGCAAATAAACAAGAATCACCACAAAATATATTTTTTACAAAAATATATATTCAAAACACTAACAGTTGATCATACAGGATTTCAATTTCCGAAATCTGGACAGAACTTGACCTATGTTGCATCCCATATTCCGAATCCATAACAGCCAAATTAGAGTTTTACATAAACATAATAGTTGTAGGTATACAAATTATCTTTCCAAATCATATTTATTCACTGTAAACGAAGTTCTAGAGAACGCGATATACATAATTTACCAAACACTACGCAGCTCAGAAACAGATTTCATCACTTACCAAAGAGAAGGGTGTGTCTCAAATTCCAGCTAAAAGGACCAAGGTTTTCTCTTGTGATTTTGAAGAACAATCTGTTTAGATATGTTTCTAAGGTTCTAAGACTTGAGGGAAACCAATTTACTAAAGGAGGTGTGAAAATATATAGTCGCAAAAGTGATGTTTATCACTTGTACAGCTGTTCTTCAAAGGTGCTGCCCAAATAAAAGTGTGCTGCCCAAATGCATACATATACACCTGTATGTATATACCTCACCACCCTTTCAATTTATATTTAATTTTAATTATAAAATTACATAAATACCCCAATACAATACCTTAAATTACGATCACAATTATGTTAAGCAAGGTTACAAATATCACGAAATTTCATGTTCCCAAAATGAGTATAAAATATATTCTAGTAATTAAGCAATGGTGTATCGACAACCGACTCTTGGTTAGTATTTAGGGGTGTTACAATTTCCACTAATATGTAAAGAAGAACCCCAATCTAAGCTAGGGTTATTTCCAATGTGTGGATGTAGTTGGGTATGATTCCAAAGTGTTGGATAATACTTGTTTATGGATAATTTGGCATTTAATTGTGATATTATTATTAAATTATGTGGTTTTAATTTTAACCCTAGTTTTCTTAATGAGTTGCATGATTTGTTGGTTGATGCCATTAAAGGGCAAATAGAAGGTTCATGAGTGATCCTCTTGTAACAATGTCATGAGTAGTAATTGTTTAAAGTTAGGAACACATAATCATGAATTGAACTTAGCCTAATTGAATATGATTGATCTTGACTTGTAAAATTGGAATAGAACCTTTAAGATGAATTATGGCTAGAATCACCTAGTAATGAGGAATGTGATTAGAATTGCTTAAGAAGAAGACTTTTTCTTTAATGTCTTGAAATCTAGATATGAATAAGGATAGAATGAAGTAAAGCTTTGAGATGAAGGCTCGTAGTCATGAATGTTGAATCACTAGGGCATGAGAGTAGGGTCAATGTGATGAATATAGTCTAATGGGTGGGTTTATGGTGAAAGGCCTATACTCACCTAGTCTACTTTATGAATGCTTGAAAGTAAGAAGTGATAGAATCACTTGAGTCTGTATGGATTGTTAAGGACATCCTTCCATGAGATATGAATGTTAAGCAAGACTTAAGAAGTAAACCTTGGGGTGTAGGCTTGGCTCTAAGTGGATATTGACAATGAGAAGGAGTGCCACACAAGAAAGGGTCCGAGCTCCAAGTAGAAGGAGAACCACATCTAGTTGATGTGAGGACTATCCAAGTACAAGGGGGAACTCTTACGTAGTAGAGTGTGAGTTTTCCCATAGTTAGGTCTCATGAGATGGGATCCTTTAAATAGTTGAGTCAAGGTTCCTAGTTGCAATCTCCATATCTAATGTACTAAGACATGCTTGAAAAGCATCTCATAGTTTTCAAAGCATAATGAACTAAGACTTAATGAAGTAACTCATAGTGTTCTAGGGTGTAGATGGACTTAGACTTGTTTAAGATAGCATCTCATAGGGTCCATGTAGAGAAGTAACTTAGACATACTTTAAAGAGTATCTCATAGGGTTCCAAGTATAATGGAGTGAGACATACTTCAGTAAGTATCTCCTAGTATCCATGCAGGTAATGAACTTAGACATACTAAAAGTGGTATCTCATAGGGTTAAAGTTATAAGTGAACTAAGATGTCCTAAAGAGAGTACCTCATAGTGTTCTAAAGATAAAGAGAGGAACTAGGCTCCAAATCAACAAGTATTAGTAAGAGGACCTAGAAGTAATACTTAGCATGAGTAGTATTATGGGATGCTATGATTGCATTGCACAAGTACTAGGATTACTACAGAGAATGAGTTGAGATAGGATTGTGCCATAGTTGCCTTCTTTACTTTAGTGACAAAAGGTGAGAGACTTTCTTAGTTATGAGAAATTAAGTAAATAATGAGACCAAAGTAGGGTGAATATGACTAGGATGGCTTCAAAGTTATGCCTAGTGTGAAGGGTATTATGGGATGATTTTCATGCATTGCACAAGTGTGCTTTGAGGTTTCCTAGAAGTATGGTGCCCTTATGGTAGAGAAACCTAGAGAATGAAATCATGTACATAGACTATGATTAAGATGACTAAGAAGTGATACATGGCTTGGGTAGTATTATTGTAATTTTTAAGGTTAAGTAAGGCAATTATATAAGTATGATTTATCTCTTATGTTCATATATCTTGCATTATGTTGACTTATGATGTTTTGTTATCTTATTTGAGTTAATGTTATTATCTCTTATGACTATGTCTTATGTTGACTAACCATTTGAGATGTTTTATGTTGGTATGTTAGCTTTCATACTTGGTACATTTTGTACTACCGCATATTGCCTACATTCTAATCAAATGTAGGGTTTGGAGACTTAAATGCTACTTGGGAGATAGGTTGTTCTAAGGAGCTAAGATGATTGAAGATTTGGTGTGTCACGACCCTAGCTACCCCCATGACGCGGACACGGGACCTAGGACCACAAGTGATCCCAAGCTAACCCTGCTGGTATGATCATGAGCATAATAAAGATAATAAACTGATGCAGAAGCTATAATCATAAATAATTCTGAAAAGATGGGGAATACCCATATACTATAACTGAGATATATGAAAAACTGATAAGTTTAATACAAGGAAGATATTAACTCAATACTAAGCTGAATCTATCTATGTCTGAAATAAGCCTCTAAACTTACTAGATATGTTGGGACATGCCCAAACTAGATCTAGCGAAACTGAAACTAAAAGACTGAAAGCGATAAAGATAAACATGTCACTAGTCCTCGAAGAATGAGGACTCACCACTGATGTTGCTGAACTGAAGATCGGGAATCGATCTAAGCGTGATCTGGATGCTGAGAACCTGTACCTACATCACGATAAGATGTAGCGCACATATGCGTCAGTACTTGAAAGGTATCGAGCATGCAGGATAGAGTAAAGCTGAAATAACATATAACTGAACAATGCAATAAAGTAATGAAATAATCTGAACATGATATAGATACTGAATACTGAGCTAACTGAATGCAATGACCAATTTATAACATGCTGACTAAATACTGAATGAACTGTAAATGTGGTCAATGCAATAGAGTCTGACTGAACTGTGGGAGCTACTAATAACCGACATAAAACCACATGAGCTAAATGTGG